>NW_012193213.1:206178-328495 GCF_000504015.1 Erythranthe guttata
TTCGAATAATGACCTAGGTTCTTAGCTCAGATTTTTTTATTTTTATTTTTATCAAAACTGTGTATTAAAAATAATTATGACTGTTGGAATATAAATTAATTATCTAAAACCTCCTAGATGAATAAAATTTAAACCTTAATCATATTACTATATAAAACAAATCGTAAAATAAGTTTAGAGACTCAAAATTATAGAGTTCTTCATTGTGGAACTTTTTTTTAGAGACTCGAAAATTCTACCGGGTCTCTATATGGATCTTCAAAACAAAATTTGAAGACCCGATTTACTTACTCCATTAGAGATGCCGTAAGTGTTTATTGACATGTTTGCATCGGTATCCGTATGGAAGAGAAATTAGTTGTTTGTTAGGTTCCATTTGCACTCATTCAAATCGTTTTACAGAGCTCATAAAACAATTAACATTTTTTGTGTTCTGTAATTTTTAAATTTCATTTTGTATCTTAATTTAAAATCAATGCGAATAAAATCAAATGAGATGATGGTATGTTTGTCAACAATAACCTATACATAACAAATAAAAAGAAATTAAAAATAATTAGTCAATAAATGCTTAATTCTCAAGGCCGCCGACTTTTTCGGGGTTTTAACTATATTATTGTTTAACACAGTAATATTAACTATACTACAGTTTAATAAAATAATGTTAATATATTCCTCTCTAACACAATAATATTAATATAACAAAAATCAATATTATTGTGTTATAACGTCTGTTATATTACCGTCAACTACAGTAATATTATTGTGTTTACTGCAATATTACAATAGTAGACAGTAATATTATATTATGTTAATTGGTCAACAAATAAAACAAAACAAAATGCCAAAAAAAATATTTATGTGGTTCATAGTTATTGTGTTTACAGTAATTTTACCGTTAACGACAATAATATAATTACGTTGACTTGCCAACAAGTCAACAAATCAAACAAAAAAAAAACTAAAAGAATAATAATATTGTTGTGGTTGACAGTAATTGTACTGTCAACGACAGTACAATTACTATCAACGACAATATAATTACTCTTAATGACAGTACAATTACGATCAACGTTCAGCGGCGGATGTAAAAATAATGGATAAAAAAAACAAAAACAAAAAAGCAAAAAAAGTGAACATTGGAGACCGGCGGTCAACGCCCGAAAACCAGCGGTAAAAAATGTCAACGCTAGAGACCGGCAGCGGAATAAGCAGTAATATATATATATATATATATATATCAACGTTGGAAATCGACGGCAAAACAAATTAGGAAAAAATTGGATTTTATGGTTTAAAGGGTTGGGGGTAATTTTGTAATATACATTAATTTTTCCTTTGCTTATTTATAATACATGTTAAAGGGATGGACTTATTGACAAAAGAGATATAACCCGTGAACCTATAATAATAATGATGGTTGGTCAGAGACTTATGTATAAAAACCCCTTTAAAATATGGGCACTTTACAAATAAGTCTGTCAATGGATACTTATTCATAAAAATGTCCAGACAAAAAACTAATTTACAAAAAAATGCACATATTGTACAGAGGTTTGTAAAAACTAAAATAACTCCTCACATTTAAATATGCTCCAATTTCATCATTTAATTTAATTGAATATCAATTTGACCCAAAATTTCACAAATTATTCATTTTTGACTCAAAACACAATTTTGAGTACAATTTCGTCCGTCGCCACCGTTGACCGCTGGTCTCTGACGTTGACCTTTTTTTTCCTGATTTTTCAGCCGATCTCCGGCGTTGACTTTTTTATTTTTTTTTCTTCTTCCTGATTTTTCCACCGGTTTTCGACGTTGACCGGCGGTCTCTGGCGTTGACTTTTTCGTTTCATTTTTTTTTTTTGAATTTTTTTCTTTAACATCATTTTGCCCCCGTTTAAACATCAATATTGTTGTGGTTGGCAATAATATTAACTATATTGATGTTAAACACAGTAATATTAACTATACTACAGTTTAACACAGTAATATTGCTATATTATTTTCTAGCACAGTAATACTAACACAACACAAGTCATTATTATTGTGTAATAGAGTAATAGTAATATGTTGACCGTTCAACAAAGGTAAACATAATAAAAAGCCAAAAGAATTAATATTGATATTGTTGACAGTAATATTACTATAACAACAATAATATTACCGTCAACCACAGTAATGTTATTGTGTTTACAGCAATATTATAATTTATAACGTTACTTCGTCAACAACTCAAACAAAATAAAAAACCCAAAAAAATAATAATATTGATGTGGTTGATAGTAATATTATTATGTTTACCGTTATTTTACTTTCAACGGCAGTAATATAATTACGTTGACTTGTCAACTAATCAAACAGATTAAAAAAAAAAAACACACAAAAATTTAATAATATGGTCGTTAACTCTAATTGTACTGTCAAGGACAGTACAATTACATAAATATACTGTCAACGACTATACAATTACGTTAATATACTGTCAGTGACAATATAATTACGTTAATGTACTGTTAGTGACAGTATAATTACTGTTAATGACAGTACAATTACGGTCAACGTTTAGTGGCGGGGTAAAAAAAGGGATAAAAATTGTAGGAAAAAATTAAAAAAATAAATTAACTAAAGAAAATCAACGCCGAAAACCGGCGGCGGAAAAAACAGCCCAGAAAAAAAAAATCGAAAAGTTAACTCCGGAAACCGACAGCAAAAATATAATTTCAGAAAAAAAAGTTTTTAAAAAAAAAGTTTTTAAAATAAAAAGTCAAAATTGAATTTTTGTGGTCAAAATTAATTAAATTAGAATTACAATTAAAACTTGGATGTAAATGGTTTGGGCTAATTTTGTCATATACATTAATTTTTGCTTTATTTGTAGTAAACATTAAAGGGATAGGCTTATTTAAAGGAATGGATTTATTGACGAAAGAGATATAGCTCCTTAACCTAGAATAATAAAGATGGTTGATCAGGTACTTATACACAACTCCTTTAAAAGGGATAATTACAGTTTTGGTCCAACAAGTTTGTACGTTATTCACTTTTGGTCCCCCATTTACCGCCGTCAACAAAATACACACTAATGTTATCAAATTTTAACACATTTAGTCCATCCGTCTGTTTGACCGTTAAGTAGTGATGGTCAACTATTGAATTAGGGCTGAATTTGGGATTTTTCATAGATAAAAATTGCACTCAGACCCCTGCATTCTTTTAAAATATTCCAAAAACACCCTAAAAGTTTACGCAACCCTAATTTAACCCCAATTTCATCATTTAACCAATTTTGACAAACGACCCCGATTTTTACAATCATTACCGCTGACCCTTGACCGCCGTTGACTTTTTTTGTTTTTTATTTTGTACCTTTTTTCGGCATTGAGTTTTTTATTTAATATTGATTTTGACGCCGTTCACCGACATTGTATTCTCGGTTAACAATGTTGACTTTTTTTATTTTTCTTGATTTTTTACGAACTTTTTCCTTTGACTTTTTTTTCTCCGATCAACACAATTACTGTATAACACAATAATAATACTATATTAATATCTAGTATCGTAATAAAATTACAAACTTCTAAGAAAATTTTTATCTAAAATTTTAGGGCCTAAATACAATTTTAAAAAATTCTAAAATCCATAATTTATTCCCCACAATTTTTTCTTCGTGGAACCGCCAGTGCATCTCAAATTTCTTCCCAAGAAAATATGAAGAAGATGAATTAGGCATGTGCGGAGTAATTTGGAATGAGAAAACCACTTTATTACAACGGTTTTTGGGGCTAACACCGGCCGTTAATTTTTATCTTGTTTTTTTGTCTTAAAATTTTTGCGTCATTGAGATGCGTTGACTTTTTAATTTTTTCTTTATTTTGACTTTTTTATGATATTATTTTCTCGCCGATTATCAGCTTTGATTTTTTTTTAATTATATTTTTCCATTACTGAACAATTTAAATAAAAATCAAGAAAAAAAATGTCAACGCTGTTAAGCCGACATTCAACATCGGTCAACAACGAGAAAAAAAGATCAATCGACAAAAGAGTCAACCGAGTTAAAAAGAAAGTCAACGTCAGATTACCCAATTTTGAAAAATCGGGGTCATTGGTTAAAATTGGTTAATTGATAAAATAGGAGTTATATTATGGTTGGATAAAATTTTAGAGGTTTTTAGAATATTTTGAAAGAATACAGGGGTCTTATCGCAATTTTCACAAAGAAAAACCCCAAATTCAACCGTTGACCGTTACTACTTAACGGTCAAACAAACGGAGGGACTAAATATGTTAAAATGTGACAGCATTAGTGTGTATTTTGTTGACGGCGGTAAATGGGGGACCAAAAGTGAAAAACGTGCAAACTTGGGGGACCAAAATTGTAATTATCCCCCTTCAAAATATTAAATAAAAAAGGCGAAAATCTAGATAAACTAAGATCTGAAAATACCGTTAAAGCCCACATATTTAATTGCAAAACCACCAAAGAAAACATCAGCTACAAAAACCATCAGCTGAATCTCTCTCTTATATAATAAGTTAATATATATATATATATATATATATATATATATGATTGAATTCCACAAAGCAGTAGTATCATCAATTCATATATCATTGAGTTAGTATTATACAACATAGTAAACAAATAAAATGGCAGCAAAAGGGCGCAAGATTTTGGTTGCAGTCGATGAAAGCGAGGAGAGCACCTACGCACTGTCGTGGTGTCTCAAGAATCTCGTCTCCGACAACCAGCAAAATTACAAAGATACCCTCATCCTCCTCTTCGCCAAAACGCATCCACTTATCTACCCAGTCGTGGATACAACAGGTTGTTTGTTTAATACAATGGGCATTTTTGGAAGATCAAATTTTCAATGGTTGCTTTAGTAATTAATTTGTATATCTAATATCTGTAGACTGTAATATGTGTCATGATCAGGATACGCAACTTCCCCGAGTATAATTGCTATCATGGAAAAGTACGCAAACGAGTTGGCGGAAAAAGTCATGGCCGATGCCACACAAATTTGCAAAGATTTCAATGACCAGGTGTCATTATAAATTATTTTTTATTTTATTTTTTTTTTTATATGTAAATTTGTTGGCGAGTGAGGGTTAGAATGGTCTTTTGAGATATTTATCGTGTGTGCTCAGATTACGGTGGAGACGATGGTGGAGCACGGTGATCCAAGGGATGTGATTTGTGACGTGGCTGAGAGGTTCAAGGTTGACTTTCTGGTCGTCGGAAGTCATGGCTATGGTATCATTAAGAGGTGCCCCTTTCTCTCCCTTTATTTTTTTGCCACTTTCAAATTATTTGTTCTCGAAATTTTTGATATATGGATAAATTTAATATATGTCTATATATGTTTATCTACCAATTTAATTATGGAAAATATCATACATATAAAATAAAAGGCATAAGATGTGGTACAGGTACAAACAAACATACTCGGTAGGAGTCTAAAATGTTCAAACACTCTAAACATGGGTGTCCGTCGGAATGGGTTTGAATTATAATCCCTATATTTGAGTCATTAAATTAGTTTATCGGAATGTTAATTAATAGTTAGATTAACCGTTAGATTAGATGATGAAGCGCTCAATAACTACTAAATCTAATTACGGAGTTGAATTCCCAATTGATAAATGTTGAATATATTTTCACTGTCATAAAATATAAAACAGCTGCAGATATATGATTTATGATAAATTTTAACTAACAATGTCGCTGAAACTATAATAACATGTTATTCTATCAACTTTCAAAAAAAAATTCAAAAGATATTCAAAATTTTGGAAAAACTTTATTTTAATAATTCTAACATTAAAATTAAGAGTTTTTTTTACTAAATTTCAACAAGTAAATATATAAAGAAGAATAGGAAGAATTATAAAATAAAATAAAAAGTACGTAGAGATATGTAAATTTGAATTTTGATTTTTTTGAGTTTCGACTTTTTTATATATTATTTTAACATTTAAAAATAAGAATTGTAATTAAATATTTATAATAAATTTTAATTGTTAGAAATTCAGATGGTTAGATAATATCAAACAACGAGCTTTTGAGTAAAGTGAAATCCACCTAACCACCAATTTATACATGAGTCAGATAAAAATATCGGCCTATATGTGTTGGTTAATTGTTATTGGCCATGGGTCAAAAGTGTGTTGGTAGGCTGATAAGACCGACACATGCCCAACCCTAATCTATTTAAAAGTAGTTCATGTGTCCAATATTTTCTTACATAATATAACTAGTTTTCCTTTTCTTTTGGTTGTGTTTTTTTTTTCTTTTTAATATTTTTTAATATTTGTGTTTGTTTATGACAGGGCGTTTCTTGGTAGTGTGAGTAGTCACTGCGCGCAGAACGTGAAGTGTCCAGTTTTGATAGTGAAGAAGCCAAACTCAGATAATGCAGATCACTAATTTCAAATGCTTCTTCATTCATTTTTATGGTTTTATGGTTTTGCAAGTTTTGCAAGTTAAACATTTGTGGAATTGCTCTTTGTTTTTTTATTCACTTTTGCGAATTCATGAAGGGTTCTTTCGTTTTTTCATTTTTTTCATTTTTTTCTTCTCTTATGGATTTGAGACTGTTGGCAAGATGTAATTTTCATTTGACAAAGTTTTTTTTTTCTCAATTTAGAGCGTGTTTCGCTAAATTTATAAATACAAACTCTTCAAAATAGCGTATAAATTGTTCAATAGATTATAAACTCCTAAACTTTGTTTGGTAAATTTTGAAAATTTAAATTATTAAGAAGCTTATAAGTTGTTTATAGAAAATCTATACCTTACAAATCATCTCATGTAATAAATATTACCAAAAATTACCCCTCATAATGCAATTTTTTTAGCACAAACCCCTTAAAAACTAAATAATTATCACAAGTTTCTAAGTGAAAGTAAATAACTAAATAACAAAGTGTGCTTGTGTACTTAATGGAAGATTAGCCATAATAAACTAAATAACTGAACTTAGTTTATTGTTTTGTATCCCTTATAACTTCTCGTATCGATCCGAAAATATTATGTTATCATGACATATTATCTTTTAGGGGGTTTTTTTATTGGATCTTTCATAGTTCAATAATACAACAGGTATTGGTATCAACATTGGTATCAGTATTGGTAGTGGCGTATACATCATATCTCTTTTACACTATTTATAAGTTTTATTGTTGTTTAAGTAATGTGCATCACTAATTGAACGCCATTAGTGATAAACTTGCCGGTTATTTGAATATGTATTGTGTTACTTCTTTGCTACCGTGTTTGTTGTTACCTTAGTTATTTTGCAGAAGATTTACATGGTGTAGTAGATTGCAATCCAAGAAATAGAGTTATACCATATGTTTTAAATGATTTCACTTAATCTTGATATCGTGTTTTGCGCACTTCGTGTTTTCTTATTTGTAATCTTTAACTTAATTTCATACGTTACAATTCTAAATTAAGAGATAAAGTTTATGTTTTTTATTTCCTTCCATTTTGTTTTATTTGAATTGATATTGTTATAAGAGATAGTTGTTTACATAAGTTTATTTTTCTCATTTTGAAACTCACCTCTGTGCAACTCACGGGTGAAGTACTAGTATTATTTAAACAAAAAAAATAAAAAAAAATCAAAAATCAAAAACCCGGTTGAACCGATTCGACCCTATCGAACCGTGACCCAAATGGTTATCCGGTTTTATGACCGATCCGATTCTGATAACATTGTCTATACCCTACAAATCATCTCATGTAATAAATTTTACCAAAAATTACCCCTCATAATGCAATTTTTTTAGCACAAACCCCCTTAAAAACTAAATAATTATCAGAAGTTTCTAAGAGAAACTAAATTACTAAATAACAAAGTGTGCTTGTGTACTTAATGGAAGATTACCCATAATTAACTAAATAATTGGAATTAGACCCCGTTTGGTTGGCAAGATAAGATTAAATAGTCTAATGAAACCCAATTTTTTTTATCGGAGCTTGCGACGTCCAACAAAAAAACCACACTAGAAGTCAAGATAAGCCAAGATAAGCCATGATTACATAATTTTGGCGGGTCGACCCGGCAATTTATTGGGATACCAAACATCAAATTAAGTCCAACTATATTTAGTTAATCTTAGCTTATCTTGGCAACCAAACGGGGCCTTATTAATTTATTGTTTTGATTCCCTTCTAACTTCTCGTATCGACCCGAAAATATTATGTTATCATGACATATTTTACCTTTTAGAGAGTTTTTTTATTGGATCTTTCATAGTTCAATAATACAACAGGACTTTCCCTAGATTATGT
Organism: Erythranthe guttata; assembly: GCF_000504015.1. Next base: position 214,487 of record NW_012193213.1, read on the forward strand.
AATTTTATTTTGGCAACCAAACAAGACCTTAGTTGATGATTGTCGGTTCTAGAGGTTTTGATGCGCAAAGGTAAGTTTGTCTTGCCCATTGTTTAGCTCGTATCCATTTTAATGACTCTCATGAAAATGTTAATTTCTCAAGCCAAAAATAAACCCATTTCTTCGATACGTATTACCGCGCTAAGACTATAAGCACACTTTTTTTAAAGAGAGATGTATTTAATGGTCATGTTACCACACTAATACGACTAGTTCCTAACAGATTTATATCGAGTAAACTGCAAAAAATACCCATGTGTTATCTTGAAATGGTGAAAACCCCCCTGTGTTAATGAAACTAGCAAAAACTCCCCTATAAAATTTAGTAATGGCATAAACCCCCCCTAGTGCACTCTCGTGTAACACACGCGCCGAATTTGCAGGTGGTAATGAATTTTTCAACCTAAAATGACAGAATTGCCCAACAAAAATGTATTAGTATGTATTTTAATGAATTTCTCATAAATTCTACACAAGCCCTAATTCCATTTTCCTACCACCAATTCCAACCCCAACGCCCCGTCCAGCCGCCTCCCACCACCGCAACACATTCTCCACCATGGGCTGCTCCGCCTTGTTGCTCTCCAAGCACCGCTGTGACCGCCGCCGCTTAAAGTACACACTCGAGCACAAGTGGCCAGACAACCGGAGGAGCTTCTGGAGATTGGTGGATCAAAATCAGTAAGGACCTCGGAGCAACTAATCTTCTTCTTCACGTTGATTTGGAAGCTCCTCTTCGGCGACGGCGGCGGCGGCGGCGCGAATTCGAACCCAGGCTACAACCCCGATTACAAGCTGACATTCGAGCATTAATAGCTGAAAAATAGAATAATTTAATAACTTAAAAAATCCCCAAGGGTATTACTGTATTTTCACAGCAGGTCAACACTCAAATGGGTTATGGGTTGAGTGTGCTACTTAAAAAATTTCATAGGGGGTTCTTGCTAGTTTAATTAACACAGGGGGTTTTTGCTAGTTTAAGATAACACAGGGATAGTTTTTGCAGTTTACTCGATTTATATCAGCAAGTTTGTTAAGGATATTCGGAGATACTGCACGACTATTTTCAACTGTGAAAAAGGAAGAAATATAACATTCGGATCAAAAGGACATCTTTACACTTTTTTAGTCCCGGAAGATGAATTTAATATAGAGTGACATTACATTGCAGATAAGAAACAATACAATTAAATAACTAATACTCTCCTTCAACTTATCTAAAGGAATCTAGGAGTTGAAGTGCGAAAGAAGTCAAGAAAAAAAAAAAAAAAAACATTCTTCTTCTCTACTTGCCTTGGCCGAACATTATAGCTAAATAATTTTCATTCACCATATTTATTTGATTAAATTATATTTTCTTAATTAATTAGAATATTCAATAGGTTTAATCCGAAAATACAAAAGTCAGCCATTTGTATCGACAGTATAACACTACCAAGAAGAAAATAATCAACAGGACAACAACACCAACACCAGTTAAATCTAATACCGAACTCAAACTTTCGTACCAATAGTAACACACACTTGCATGAGTAGCCGGATATTTTACCATGCCCGTATTAAATCCAATCCATATAAGACATAACGACTTGCACAAATTAGAGGGCGTTTAGCTTAGCTTCTAAGATGTTTTAGAGCTTATAAGCTCTTCTAAAGTGTTTGGTAATTTTTTTTAAAAAAATCTTTATTTTTTATTTTTTAAAATAAGCTGTTGGAGTAAGATCTTTTTAAAAAGTAACTCTACCCCACTTTTTTATTTAAGATCTTATAATGAGTAAAAATAGGAAATAAGTTCATTATCTAAACACTCTAAACCAATGTTATCAGAACCGGACCGGACACAAAACCGGATAGATATTCGGGTCACGGTTGGACCGGTTCAACCGGGTTCGACCCGGGTTTTTTATTTTCTTACATTTTCAATTATTTTATTAATTTTAAATACTTTAAAACTACTATTTATTATATATATTTTTATTTTCTTACACTCTCTTCACTTTTTTCATCCAAGTATTCACCTCACTCCATATATTTCTTTTTACATGTTTTTTTATTGCCACCTACTTTTTCCCTCTCCACTATTCTCTCTCCCGAAGCCTCCATTTTCCTTCTCCTTCTTCCCATATGTTGCACCAGTCAACACCGGTCACAATTCTCTTCAATTTTTTTTTTAATCTCCATCTTCAAACAACACCTATCTTCCTTAACCCTTCATATATTACCCATCCCATCTTGGGCCAACAGATCCGGCTACCGACGGCAAGATCCGTTCACCTACGATGAATTCCGGCTATTTTTTACCCAGATCTAGTCACTGACGGTGACCTCCGTCCTCCGCCGCCCAACCTATTCAGCTATATTCACAGAAAAACCGGGTTCTTTGACCGGTTTCCGGTTTTCCGGTTTTGGGCGGTTGAACCGGGTTTTTGAGCAATTAACCCCGGGTCTTGATTTTCCCGGGTTTGGAGCATCAACCGGACCGGTCAAGTGCCGGGTCCCGGTCGAACCGGCCGGTCCGGTCCGGTTTTAATAACCATGCTCTAAACATTAATCCTAAAAATAAGATGTAACAGCTTATATATCAGCTCTTAAAACATCTTATCAGACGTAAGAGTTTATCAACTGTTTAAAATAAGCTTAGCTAAACACCCTCTTAAGCTTAAACTATTACTCAATAAAAATGACTTATGTTATATTAGTATTATTGTGCCGGAGATTAATATATCAATATTATTGTGTTAAACTGTAGTATATTTAATTTTACTGTATTTAACAATAATATAGTTAACATTACTGTCAACCACAACAATATTGTTGTTTGAACGAAGGGCAAAAAGAAGTTAAAGAAAACAAATTAAAAAAAAAATCAAGAAAAAAAAATATCGAAAAAGTCAATGCCGGAAACCGGCATCAACGGCGGCGACGGACGAAATTGTCCATAAAATTGTATTTTGGGCCAAAATTGAATAATCTGTGATATTTGGGGTCAAATTAAGGTTAAATTAAATCAAAGAATGTAATTGAAACATATTAAAATGTGATGGGCTATTTTAGTCTTTTACAAACCTCTAGACCATGTGTGGATTTTTTTGTAGAATAGTTTTTATCTGGACCTCTTTATGAATAAGTACCCATTAATGGGTTTATTTGTAAAGTGCTCTTTTTTTAAGTCTTAAAAGCTCTCCAACATCTTATGATTAAAAAAGAGAGATTTTTTTTTTTAGAATCACCAAATGTTTTGAGACAGCTTATAGCTCTTAAACATTTTATAAACTTAGTCAAACGCCTTCTGAATATGCATTTCAAGAGGTCTTAGAAGGAGAAATTGAACAAAGATCTTACTTATAGGATTCATCAAATGTGATTTGAGATGTAGAATTTGTGTGTGGTACTATATGCATTGGGTACTCTTTTGGTTGGGCTTATAAGCCATGATTGGATCAATTGTACTTGGTAGTACAATATTTGGTTTGGGTGTTTTCCCAAACCTTGACAAATGGGTCCACCAGTTTTATCAGCCATTTGAATTATTAGTTGTCAAGCCAAAATTGGCTTGACAACTTATCCCATTCTTACTCCCACTCACTTACACCAACTGAAATGTCAAAAAAACCCTCACATCATACAATTATTACAAATTTATTACATATAAATACTTGATTTCACCACATTTCCCTTTTTGCAATCAAGAGGAAGATTTCCAGGTTTTTCCAGGTGAGGATTTCGTTTTCATCACCTACCAAATCGCAAAGAATCGTTAGCTAATTCACCAATTTCGACTTTAACCGATTCAATTTCTCCGCTACCCATTGTTTTTCGCAGATTGCAGCCAAGACGAAGAATTGCAGGAGTAAGGGTTTCAACAAAATATTCAAGTACAGTTTTTGCATGTAATCCTGAAGCATTCTTGCGATTATTACTTATTGATTAGAGTTAGTGACTTAGTTGATCCACCGACAGTCTCCTGATTATGAAAAAAATGGGTCATCAATTATGAAATGGTTGTATTGATTTTTATGGTTTTGTTTGTATTGATTTATCTTGTAAGCCTGCTAATTCACAATTTTGCAGTGTGTGGAATTGATGTTTTTAAGGTGTGGACCACCCTGTGGGAAATCATCCATATGGAATTTTATAGCATTAAGCACCAACTGAATCTAATACTGTTGTTTGATATGATTTTATTTCATGTGATTAGCCTTTAAGGCCTGATTGCATTATAACTTGAATTACATATATAGACTGTAAGCTTCTTGTGCCGCTGAGTGTGGTCTTTTTTTTTTTTTTTTTTTTGTGAAATTGCAACAGTTACGAAATTAAAAATCAAAAGATAGTGATCCAGAAGAATTTTTTTGTTGGTAATGCTCATGGTCTATTTTTAAAGAGCAGGTACACCTTGATTACCTTGAAGCCGGTGCAGACATAATCATTACAACATCGTATCAAGTACTTTCCTCTTTTCATCGGATTTGGAAGGTCTTTGTCTTGGTATGTGTATGTGTAGGCTAAACAAAAATTTACCATTTTCTTAAGATTACACAGACAATATACAGAGTTTTGAGAACAAAAGGGATTCTCTAGCATAAAGTGAGAACTTACTCAGAAAGACCATTGAGATTGCACTTGAGGCATGAGAACTTTACTACAGTAGGTGTAGTGAATCCTTCACCGTCCATAATCCGGGTAATAAGATTCTCAAGCAACGAGAAATACTCATTGCAACATCTGTGAGTAGTTATGGGGCTTACCTAGCCGGCGGTTATGAATACAAGTGATTTTATGCAATATTTATATCCACCACTAAAACCTTATTTCATTGGTTTTGAAAAGAAAAAAACGGTATTGAAGAAGATTTAATTATTTTTGACTTTGAGTTATAGTATAATTCACACTTGTGGTTTATGCATATAACTTCTTGATAACATACAGCGGTGATTACAAAGATGCAATGGATTTGGAATTCTTGAAAAAAAATCACCGAAGAAGGGTTAAGGTTCTTGCATATTCTGGTCCTTATCTGATAGCCTTTTAAACAGTACCCAACAAACTCGAAGCTCAGGTACATATAAACTATTAGCCGCATACATAGTTTTCCCTTTCACAAATAGCATTAAGTGAGTTTACGTTTCTATTGATTATAATATGTATTGCAGCCAAGACGAAGAGTTGCAGGCATAAGAGCTTCAACATAAGATGTGGACTTAGTTGCCTATGCTCAGCTCAAAGCTACATCACTTACTAATAGAAGGCTATTATTGTTGGTAAAGAAGAAGTTCCGGAATAAAATATTATACTTTGAGGGCATTACAGTCATTTTGCAAATAAACTCACATAAAACTAGTAAATCAAGAAAAGAAAACGTGATATTGTTCATCAAGGGATTATTAGTTTCATTCCAATACAACCAACCAAAAAGCATATTAATTGTTGTGAATCAACATTTTAGTCTCAGTACTACATATCTCATCCATAGCTATCTATCCAAAACCAAAAGAGCCCTGACGGTACTTGCAAGGGGGATGGGGAGGCTATTGAACCCCAGGAGAAAAAAAATTAGGTATTTGGTATTGTATTTTTTTAATATTAATTTTGCCCCCCTCAAAGTTTTTATAAATATATGTCTTAACCCATTATTTTTTTTTTTTTTTGTTTTTTTCCATAATCTTATATAAATTATAGATAAATATATCATAGTTAATATAAAATATAAAATAAGATGGTTAAAACTTGTATTATTTTAAATAAAATTTATGAATATTACTTATTTTTGAATTTTTTTATCAACGCCTTTAAAATAATAAGATGAGATCGTGCCCTGAATCTCCGAAATATTAAGTGCAATACATTCTTAGAATAATTTGAATTAATTTAGAATTTTTTGTGATGATTAAAATATGATATAATTATAATATATATATGATATTTTAATTAAAAATTAGTAATATAAACTTATTTTTTGCAATGTTTTGAGAACCTAATTTTTTTTCGGAGCGCTGCCCTGAATCCCAAAATTTTAGTTGGTCCCCCCTACATTTTGATCCTGGTTCCGCCCATGACTATATGTTTCCCTATCATGTGTGTGTAAGTGTTCGTGTAAATGTTTGTACTGGTATCCGTATGGAAAAGAGCTTAGTTATTTGTTAGGTCCCGTTTGTTCTCATTCAAGTTGTTTTACAAAGGTTCCTTGTGGGTAGGGGTGGTAAACGAGCCGAGCCGGCTCGCGAACTCGACGAGCCGGCTCGAAAAAAGCTCGAGCTCGGGTTTTTCGAGCTCGAGCTCGAGCTTCGGACGAGCTCGAGCTCGAGCCTAAAATTAGTTGTTCGGCAGCTCGCGAGCCGGCTCGCGAGCTGCCTTCTCTTTATTTTTATTTTTTTTTCTTTTTACATATATATATATATATATATATATATATATATATATATATATATATATATATATATATATATATATATATATATATATTATTCTTATTCTTATTATTCTTATTCTTATTATTCTTATTATTATTATTATTATTATTATTATTATTATTATTATTATTATTATTAACTAAATAGGAAATAGTCTATAATAATAAATATATCTAGTATTTAAATAGAAACAAATCTATATTACTTAAATAATTCATAATAATAATAATAATAATAATAATAATAATAATAATAATAATAATAATAATAATAATAATAATAATAATAATAATAATAATAATAATAATAATAATAATAATAATAGTAATAATGATGATGATGATGATGATGATGATGATGATGATGATGATGATGATGATGATGATGATGATGATGATGATGATGATGATGATGATGATGATGATGATGATGATGATGATAATGATCATAATAATGATCATAATAATGATAATAATAATGATAATAATAATAATAATAATAATAATAATAATAATAATAATAATAATAATAATAATAATAATAATAATAATAATAATAATAATAATAATAATAATAATAATAGTAGTAGAAAAATAAAAAAATATATATAACTAGAGTTCATTATTTATTTTATAATTTTTTTTATTTTCCTATGAATAATTTTTAATAAAAAAAATGATTTTAATAAAAAAAAATAAAAAAAAAAAAAAATTAAATAAGCTCGAGCTCGAGCCAAAAAAAATTGGCTCGATGAGCTCGAGCTGGGCAACATGGACTCGAGCTCGAGCTCGAGCTGGCCAAAAGAACCGAGCTCGGCTCGAGCTCGGCTCGTTCCCACCCCTACTTGTGGGTATCAGGTTCGGGTTTGCTATCCTAACGGGCCGTTGAGTAACCATGAATTTACATGTCTCCATCAAATACTTATTGGGCTAAGGAATGGGGGCCCTAAGAGTGAGGGATTTCGCCTTTTTTTTTTTTTTGTGTGCAAGTTATTTTACAAAACTCATAAAACTATTAACGTTTTTTGTGTTTCGTAATTTTTGAATTTCATTTTGTATCTTAATTTAAAGTCAATGCGAATAAAAATAAGGGATTATTTTGTAGAACCCCTCATTTCCAAATTATATAGAACTAACTACCAAGTGGATTACACTCTAAAGGAAAACCCTCTCATTTCGAAAATATTTTGACATACCCCCCTAGGCCACCCTGAAGTCCCTATAATATCCTTTTAAAATCAGTTTTAAACCCTAGCCACTACAATCGTTTCTCTCTTCCTCTCCCAGATTCAAAATCCCGCCTCCACAAACCTCCACCGGCGAAATTGCTTCCCGGAGTCATAACTCTCTCCCCGGTGGTCGGAATTCGATGGTTTAACTACAGTTGGATTCCTCTCGTCAAGCTCTTCGTTTTGGTGGTGATTTCATTCAGTTTGGAATACTGGTCTGTTTTTGCAATGTTTTTTCATTCGACGACAGTAGTCTTGCCGGAGGTGTATTTTATGTTCCACCGGTCGAAATTTGACGGGCTACCCACCGTTGGATTTCTCTCGTCGAGATCTGTATTTTGATGGTAATTTTGTTTATTTTTATCTTTTCAGATTTATTTCTATATTTTTTTGCATTTGTGGGCGCACGGAACCGTGAGTGGTTATTAGCGGCGGCTAAGGTTTTGGTAGCAGGCGAGGGGGTGAGGAGTCACTGTCTGTTTGATTTAAAATCTGTAGCATTTCCCAGCAACAACCTATCTCTCTATCTCTCGATCTCTTAGTGTTTGTTGATTTTTGAGTGTTTTGATGTTTCTTCAAATTTTGTTGATTTGAACTAAAGTAATTTTTTTTGTTATGATTTTGCAATTGCAGCGTAATGGAAGCCATTGATCATCTCCTTGAAGGTGTAAAAAAATTTGGTTGAAGTTATATATGCTTCAAAGTTACAGTTTTCTGGAGACTGTATACATTACTATACATTACTATACATATAGTAACATGTAGTTACATATGCATATATTTGTGTATTTCCGATTTGTATTTTATTGGTTCTTAGGTGATTTATAATAAATATATTGAAATCTGTAAATTGTTATTGGTGTTTATGAATTTCTTTTGTATAAGCCAGTATCCGTGTATGTATACAATTGATCGACTAAAAATATGGGGTAAAAAACGAACATAACTATGAATTACTATAGATACTATAGTTACATGTATTTATTTTCAGTACAGTAAACATATTGTTTTGAAAATTAAAAAAATTAATATTTTTTTTTAAATTAAAAAAAATTAAAAAAAAAAATTATAAATAAATCAGCGAAATGATATATGCAGGACCAGAAATGCTTAATGTAATTTGGTCGAAAATTGCATATAAGGGTAGTATAGTATTTTCGCTTCTTTAAGGGATATGTCAAAGGATGATTTGGACTTGGGTTTATCCCTAATTTATTTGGTGGCTAGGGGTATTTAAAATAACCCCTAAAAATAAATGAGATGATGGTATTTTTGTCAAGAATAACCTATACATAACAAATAAAAGTAAAAATAATTAGTCAATAAATGCTTAATTCTCAAGGTTGATATATGCGTTTGACATAATTTCCCTTTTAACTTTTTAATGAAAAAGGGCAATCTCAACTCAATTTAAAATAATAAATAAAAAAAGGCAACAATATGGATAAACTAAGATCTGAAAATACCATTAAAGCCCACATACTTATTTGCAAAACCACATATTTGATTCATGAATTTCATAGAGCAGTAGTATCATCAATTCACATATCTTTGAGTTAGTATTATACAACATAGTAAAGAAATAAAATGGGAGAAAAAGGGCGTAAGATTTTGGTTGCAGTCGATAAAGGCGAGGAGAGCAGCTACGCGCTGTCATGGTGTCTCGAGAATCTCCTCTCCGAAAACCATCAAAATTACAAAGATACCCTCATCCTCCTCTTCGCCAAAACGCCTCTACCAATCTACTCAGGCATGGATACAACAGGTAGTTAATTATTAATTAAATTCATTATTACCAAAACTGCAGTGGGGGCATTTTTGGAAGATCAATTTTTCAATGGTTGCTGTACAAGTATTCATATACATTTGTAATCTGTGTCATGATCAGGACACGTAACTTCCCCGAGTATAATTGCTAGCGTGGAAAAGTACGCAAACGAGGTGGCGGAAAAGGTCATGTGCAAGGCCACCCAAATTTGCAAAGATTTCAATGACCAGGTGCTTGTCATTAATTATTTTTATTTTTATTTTTATATGTAAATTTGTTGGCTAGTGAGGGTTAGAATGGTCTTTTGAGATATTTACCGTGTGTGCTCAGATTACGATGGAGACGATGGTGGAGCACGGTGATCCAAGGGATGTGATATGTGACGTGGCAGAGAGGTTCAAGGTTGACTTTTTGGTCGTCGGAAGTCGTGGCTATGGTATCATTAAGAGGTGCCCCTTTCTCGCCCTTCATTTTTTGTGTCACTTTCAAATTATTTTTTCTCGAAATCTTTTATATATAAATAAATTTAGTATATGTCTATAATAAATTTGTATCTACCTATTTTATTGTGGAAAATATCATGCATTTAAAAAAAAAAAGCATAAGATGTGGTCCAAGTACAAACAGACTCGGTAGGAGTCTAAACTGTTCAAACTCGCACCCTAAACACGGGTACCTGTCGGGATAGGTTTGAATTGCCATCCCTATATTTGAGTCATTAAATTAATTTATCAGAATGTTAATTAATGGTTAGATTAGATGATGAAGCACTCTCATAATCAAAAAACAAATGAAGAACTCAAGAACTACAAAATCTAATTACGGAGTTGAATCCAAATTAATAGAGGTTGAATATATTTTCACTATCATGAAAGATAAAACAGTTGCAGATACATGATTTATGACAAATACTAAAACAAGTGAGTATTTACAGTTATTAATTAAAAATGTGAAGAAGAATTGTTTTGGGGGGCGACAACACATATTTATGAAATTTTATTATAAATAATATGGGTTTTTTGCAAGAACCACCCTTGTGTACAGGGGCGGACCCAGGGGTGTTTTCTTGGGGGGGCGGAAATATAGGGGTAAATTAAGAGAGAATTTTTTTTTTTTTTTTTAGGGACTAAAATGTACAAAATTAAAAGTTTGGGGGGGCGAAAGTGTATAAACTAATACATAAATACCCAAAAAAAAAAAAAAAAAAAAAAAACAAACAGCTTAAAAAAAAATTCTTGGGGGGGCGGGGGCCACCCCAGCCTTAGGCGTGGGTACGCCCCTGCTTGTGTAATCTCTAATTGTTAAAAAAGTCCCCATGTTATAAATATTAGCAAGAACCCCCCTATAAAATTTAGTCAAAGCTAATAAAGTCCCTAACAGCTTATCGTGCATCCCACGCGCGGGTTGTGAGACTGGGTTGTGTTTTTTTCACCTGCAAAGATTTAAATACCCTTTTAAAATTTTAAAAAATTTTAGATCCACCCCCAAAATTTCTATAAGCCCAAAATAAAGTTTACCAAATTATCACTTCAGTCCCTCATATTTTATGAAAACCCCTCTTCTTCACTACACCGTAATATCCCCAGCTCTCCTATGACCCATCACCTCGGCTACGCCGCCTCCTTACCACTTCCCCGTCTAGGACTGCCCCTTCCACTGTATATCCGTTCACCTCACCATAACTCTCGCCAGCACCCTATCATCGCCCGCAAATGCCACCACTAGAAAACCAACATCCCTCTTGTGCTTCCTTCACAACACCTGAGCAACCAAAATTGAAATTACCAATAGATAGACACAAATCCAAACAAATCGAAGCAAAACTCGCCTCAATAATCCTCCGGCGAAGGGATTTCGAGTTATTTAAATTGGGTTTTATAATTTTTATTTTTTGCCGACTTTTCCATCAAGAGAAATCGAAATCGATGCCGTCACAACGTGATACCGTTGGTGTAGTAGTGCCGGCGAACTGCTGAAGAGGGAGGAAGAGTTGGGGTAGGTTGGATTGGGGGATGGATGTGGTGGTGGTGGTGCGACGGCAAATGTCTGGTAAAAAAATTGTTTGGAGAAGGGGGGTTGCAGACAATTTTTTTTTTTATGCATATTACTTGCAATTTTTTTTGTTTTTTAAATGACATATTATTAAAGAATTACTAGGGGCAGTTTCGTCATTTCATTGAAGTCAACATCCAAATTTGATGAAAGTGGCTGTGTGCTACATAAAACGTATTATAGGGGGATATTTGCTAATTATTTTAACACAAGGTGTTTTATGACAATTCGAAGTTACACAGGGGGGTCTATGCTATTAACTCTAAATAATATATTAAAAACAATCATTTATTTGGGGGGAGTGGGTGGTTGCTTCCCTTGGCATAGCATGGGTACGCCCCTGGGTTGGACGATGGTTGGCATTTGGCAATCGACCTTGTCGGATAAAAAATGGTCGGTTGGTTGATATTATTCGCCATCAGATTATTGATTTTTTTATTTCTTTTACAATAATAGATGTTATTCTATCAACTTTTTTTAAAAAAAAATCAAAAGATATTCAAATTTTTAGGATAACTTGTTTTAAAAATTCTAACTTTAAAATTTAGAGTTTTTTTTACTAAATGTCTACAAGTAAATATATAAGGAAGAATAGGAAGAACTATAAATAAAATAAAAATTAGGTAGAGGTCTATAAATTTTAATTTTGAGTTTTCGAGTTTTGACTTTTTTAATACATTATTTAACATTTAAAATAAGAATCAAATATTTATAATAAATTTTTATTGTCAAAAATTCTCTTGGTTGGGTAATATCAACAACCGACTGTTGAGTAAATCAAAATCCGCCCACCGACCCATTTATACATGAGTCGGTTAAAAGTATCGGCCTATATGTGTTGGTTAATTATAAGTTATCTGCCATGGACCGAGAGTAGGTTGGTGGACTGATAAAACCGACACATGCCCAACTTTAATCTACTGTATTTAAAAGTAGTTCTATTTTGAAAAGTAGTTTATGTGTCCAATATTTTGTTACACAATATAACTTGTTTTTCTTTTCTTTTGTTTTGTTTTGTTTTTTTTTTTTTTTTTTTGTTTTATTTATTTATTTATTTATCTGTTTATGACAGAGCATTTCTTGGTAGTGTGAGTAATCACTGCGCGCAGAACGTGAAGTGTCCAGTTGTGATAGTGAAGAAGCCAAAATCAGATAATGCAGATCACTAATTTCAAATGCTTCTTCATTCATTTTTATGATTTTGCAAGTTAAACATTTGTAGAATTGCTCTTTGTGTTTCATTCTATTTTGCGTATTCATGAATCGTTTTTTTTGTTTTTTCATTTTGCTTTTTTTTCCCTCTTATGGATTTGAGCCGGTTGGCAAGATGTAATTTTCATTTGACAAAGTTCTTTTTTTTTTTTTTAATTATTATTATTATCAATTTATAGCGTTTTTGGCTAAATTTATAGACTCTTCAAAATAGCTTATAAAATTGTTCTATAGATTATAAACACCTAAACTTTGTTTAGTAAGTTTTTAAAACTTAAATTGTTAAGAAGCTTATAAGTTCTTTATAGAAAATCTATACCCTACAAATAGGACCGGCAATTGAGCCGGGCCTACCCGAAGCCCGATGGCTCGGCCCGATTTTATTTGAGCCGAGCCGAATTAATTGTGAGCCAGGCCGAGTTTGAGCCTTTTAATTAGACCCGATTAAACTATGGGCCGAGTTTGAGCTTACTATGGCTCAACCCGAATAAAGCCCGACTAAGTTGATAATTAAATATAAAGTAATTATATATATATATATATATATATATATATATATCCTGCAAAATTGTTTAACTAATAGGTAATATGTACGGATGGAAACAAGTCAACAATTACTCAATTGGTAGTAACTAATTTATAAATTTAATCAAAATCAATCTTTAGAAAATGAAAAGTTTCCTACATCAAAGATACTAACCGTATCTTAACCTTTTTCTTAATTCATATAAAACAAAACCAGAATTTACAGTATCTTGCAAAAATCACGTTTAGGGTTTCTCTGCATATGTCAACAATGGAGGTAATCTTAATTTATCATTCTTTTTTTTTCTAAATTTTTTTCTTCAATACAATTTCATATTCTGAGAAAATTAAAGTAAAACCTGGGATCATTGTAGTTGATTCCAGTTCGTGATATCAAAAGGTATTAGATATAACTTTGAAGACTTATCTCCACAGTTCAACGAAAATTGGGTCATTATTTTTTTAAGTTTGTATTTCAATTTTTATTGAGTTTGTATTTCCAGTGTTCGACGAAAATTAAAGGTTTTATTGAGTTTGTATTTCCATTTTTTTTCTTACAAATTTATATCCTGGACTCCTAGTTTATGACATCAAAAGATAGCATATATTGTACCCCTGACATTGGTTTGAACTGCTTAAGTGTTTTTTTTTTGGGTAATATATAGTACTTTTTTGCAATAGATTTAAATACAATTAATATATATTTTTAAATAATGAAATTGAGTGGTAAACTACATGACTGAAGTTATTATTCCTCAATAATATATGGTCTGACCATTATTTTGTGCTAATAATTATTCATTAGGTACCAACCAATGAAGATGTAGATATGGTCGAGGAAGATACTACTACAACATGTTTGAATCATGATACGAAGAGAAAAAGATCGGTAAAGTTGAGATCTGAAGTTTGGAATCACTTCTCAAAAGTTGAGAACAAAGATGGAACAAAAGCAAAATGCAAGTGTAACTACTGCAAAAAGGCGTTTTCTTGTCCGAGCAAAGGTGGAACGACACACTTACTCCGTCATATCACCGAGTTAAAATGTCCGATCTATCGGAAGATGCAAACTAATAAGAATGTCGGCAGGTCTCAAACTCTTATCCATGTTGAAGATAAAAAACAAATTCAAGATGCTAGAATGGTGTCTTGGCAATTTGATCAAGTGAAAAGTCGAAGTGATCTTGCTGAACTTATTATTGTTCGGGAGCTGCCATTTAGTTTTGTTGACGATCCAACTTTTAGGAAGTTCGTTCTTAATTTATGTCCGAAATTCAAGTTTGTTTCGAGGAATACGATAAAGAGCGATTGCTTGAAAATATATCAGACTGAGAAGAAAAGGTTGAAAGATACTCTACAAACCTTAAGTCCAAGAATTTGTCTCACGACCGACACATGGACATCCAAGACTGAGTTGCCATTTATGGCGCTAACTGCTCATTTTATTGATGATTCTTGGAAGCTACATAAGGTGATTCTCAATTTTGTCATTGTCCCAGTTAAGGCCAGTGGGGAAAATTTAGCAGACATAATCACGAATTGTTTGGTAGAGTGGAACATAGAAAAGATTTGCACTATTACAATGGATAATCATTCTGCTAATGACATCGTTGCTGAGATTCTTTTAGAGCAATATTCTTCGAGAGACTTGTTATTACTTGGAGGCCGTCATCTTCAGGTAAGGTGTTGGTGTCATGTTCTTAATTTAATTGTACAAGAAGGAATTGGAGAAATCAAAGACTCTATCTTTAGAGTTAGAAAGGCAGTAAAGTATATCAAAGCATCACCGAAAAGAAAGCTTGAGTTTCTTCAATATGCTGATCAAGAGCGTATTCCACGAGGTAAAATGTTGGTTCTTGATTTATGTACAAGATGGAATTCAACATATTTGATGCTTGAATCAGCCTTGCATTTTAGAAAGGCTTACGATCGTATGCGATCGCGGGACATGCAATTCAAAGATCCACCATTGGCAGAAGATTGGGAGAAAGCTTCTGTAATTCACAAGTTCTTGGAGACCTTTAATATTGTCACTAAGATATTTTCTGGGAGTGAGTATTGCACAGCAAATGTATTTTTTCGCGAGGTCTATCGAATATTAATATTACTTCGTGAAACCTCAACTGATCTTAGCACGTTATTGGGGAAAATGGCCTTTAATATGCTTTTGAAGTTTGAGAAGTATTGGCTGGATAAGAAACCAAACTTGTTACTTTCGGTTGCACTTGTTCTAGATCCTAGATACAAATTAAAGTATCTTGAGTTTTGCTACATGAAAATCTATGACAATACATTGGCAACAAAGTTCACAAATCGTGTGAAGTGTGAACTTAAGAACTTGTTTGACGAGTATTCAATTACTTGCCAAGTTTCAAATCCATTGGAGGGGACTTCAAAAATATTTAAAGAAATTGTGCCAGGTGATAATTCATCGAAGATAGACATGATGGCTGAATTCTACAAATTTGCTGAACAAGAAGATGCAATTAATAAAACAGAGTTGGAATTGTACTTGGAGGAGAAGCTGCATCCTGGCCAAATTGTTCAAGAAGATAACTTCAATATTTTAGATTGGTGGAAGTTGTACGCTGCAAAGTATCCTATCATGGCTAGAATGGCTCGTGATATTCTTGCAATCCTAGTGTCATCTGTTGCTTCAGAAAGCGCGTTTAGTACTGGAGGAAGAGTTCTGAATAAGTTTCGTAGTTCATTACTCCCTACTACAGTTGAAGCACTAATTTGTTCTCAGGATTGGATTCGTGGAGGTGAAGTACAGTGTGACTACGGTGATGAGTTTGACGACGATTTCTCTCGTAAGGGCATTAATTTTAGGGTTAAATACAGTTTGCACCCCTAAAGTATACCCTCCGTAACACTTACCCCCTTAAAGTATCATTTGTAACACTTACCCCCCTCAAGCACAATTTAATTTGTATTTTAAATTTTAACACCTTAAAAAAGTTATTTTATTAAAAGGAATAACTAAAATAATAATTAAATTATACAACTAAAAATATCGGTTGAAAAATACAATATTTCAAAATTTAAAAATATTATCTTGCGTTGAATATTTATTCAATAAATAACATCTAATTGTTGTTGGACCAATTAATCAAAAATACTCTATCAATAAATTTTAAGAAATTAATACATAACTAATAGAAATCTTAATTCATTAATTATTTTAAATATATTTTCATTCATTATTACCCAATATATATTACTTTTTAATTTTTTTTCAATAATTAATTTTAGTTACTTTTCAATTTTTTATGAACCGTTAATTATTAGATTGTTATGTTTATTATTTTTTAAATTTTAAAACATAAAATAATTGATGTGGAGGGGGTAAGTGTTACAAATAATACTTTAAGGGGGTAAGTGTTACATGAGCTATACTTCAGGGGTGTAAAGTGTATTTAGCCCTTAATTTTATACTAAGTTGTAAATAATATTTTTTTAATTGAATTAATATATACTGATATTGTTTGTTTTATTTTTTGTTCTTGGGTCTCGTAAGCACCAAGGTTTTTTTTTTTTTTTTTTATGAACACGTTCGAGTGCAAAGTTGTAAAGATAATTATTTTTTTATTGTCCGATATAAGCCCGATATAAACCCGAAGTCCGAAAAAATAAGTGAGCCGAGTTTGAGCTATAGGGATGAGGCCCGATGGTATTTGAGCTTGAGCCTATACTAATGAGGCCCGATGGTATATGAGCTTGAGTCAACCTAAGCTCGGCTCACATGGCCCGATTGCCAGCCCTACCTACAAATCATCTCATGTAATAAATATTACCAAAAATTACCCCTCATAATGCATTTTTTTTAACACAAAGCCCCTTAAAAAGTGAGTTTTATGTATTTGTGCCGAATGCAATAAACCATGTATTTAAGATTTTATCTGTTCTTTTCTTTTATATTCAGAATACAAAATTACCATCAAATATTTATATATATAAACAACATTTTTTTCTAAGGAAGCCTGTCAGTTATTTAAAAATAGGGTAAAATTCATTTTGCACCCCTGTACTATGATAAATGTATCGTTTACCCCCCTGAAGTATTGAAAACATCAAACACCCCCCTGCCGTTAGTTTTTTCTTCTAATTCCGTTAGTCAAACACTTTGACCGACTATTGCAAAGAAATGTTGGCTGTTTTTTTAATGAAAATACCCCAAAAAATTTCTATATATAGGAAAACTAACGGCACAAAACCGAGAAAAAATGAAAAGCGCGGCTGCAAACGGATGTGTGCTTGGCTGAGTTTTTTGGGGTATTTTCGTCAAAAAAAAGCCAACATTTATTTGCAATAGTCGGTCAAAGGGTTTGACTAACGAAATTAGAAGAAAAAAACTAACGGCAGGGGGGTATTTGATGTTTTCAATACTTCAGGGGGGTAAACGATATATTTATCATAGTACAGGGGTGCAAAATGAATTTTACCCTTAAAAATATAAAGTAAGATTATTGAAATAGTTATGAAACGTTATTTAGTTTGAAAACTAAATAATTATCAAAAGTTTCTAAGAGAAACTAACTAAATAACAAAGTGTGCTTTGTGTTGTGTCCTTAATGGGAGATTAACCATGATTAACTAAATAACTGTACTTAATTTTTTGTTTTGTATCCCCTATAACTTCTCGTGTCGACCAGAATATATTACCAGAATATATTACGTTATCATGACAAATTTTACCTTTTAGGGAGTTTTTTTAATTTGACATTTTATATTTCAATAATACAAATAGGGTTTCACCAAACAAGGCCTTAGTTGATAATAGTCAGTTCTAGAGGTTTTGATGCGCAAAGGCAAGTTGTCTTGCCCATTGTTTACCTCATATCTATGTTAATGACTCACGTGAAAATGTCAATCTTCATGAAATTTCTGGTACATAGTACTCGGAAATTCATTTTCGAAACATAAGCAACGCATCACATTCTCGTACGCAATTCCCCAAAAAATATTTTCCTAAAAAGATCCAAAAACAATACTAAATATTCCCTAGACAACGAGGACCGTGAAATCAAGAATTATAAGGAATACTTAAGCTCTCTGGAACTAGGACAAACATTGTTCAACAACCATCAGTTCTTGTCCATCTCTCCTTTGACATGTCGTTACTTCATTTACTAATCATACCGATTAATATTTCATTTTTAATGTAACCAACATATAATGATACACTTATAACTCATTAAATCCTAAGCATACATCCGAACATAAAATTGACTAAGGCCAGTGCAGAAGACAGGAAAGACTTCACTATCGGGTATCAGTTTTTGACAAAGGTACTACCAAATTAATTTCTCAACCCAACAATAAACCCATTTCTTTGATAGTCTTACCGCGCTTAACACTATAAGCACACTTTGTTAAAGAGAGATGTATTTAATGGTACCAAGCTAGTACGACAAGTTCCTAACAGATTTATATCAGCACTTATCGGCAAGTTTGTTAAGGATATTCCGAGATACTAGACGACTATTTTCAACTACGGAAAATTGACTCTACTTTCAATCTTTATGAAAAAAGAAGAAATATAACATTTGGATTAAAAGGACATCTTTACACTTTTTTAGTCTCGAAAGATGAAATTAATATAGATTGACATTACATTGCAGATAAGAAACAATTAAATAACTAATACTCTCCTTCATCTTATCTAGAAGAATCTAGAAGGAGTTGAAGTGCGAAAGAAGTCAAGAAAAAACCATTCTTCTTTACTACTTGCCTTGGCCGAAAATTATAGCTGTATATTTTTCCTCCACCATATTTACTTGATTAAATTATATTTTCTTCAAGGTTCGAAAGAATATTCAATAGGTTTAATCTGAAAATACAAAAGTCAGCCGTTTGTATCGACAGTATAACACCACAAAGAAGAAAATAACCAACAGGACTAAAACACCAGTTAAATCTAATACCCGTACTCAAACTTTCGTACCAATAGTAACACACACTTGCATGAGTAGCCGGATATTTTACCATGTCCATATAAAATCCATATAAGATATAACGACTTGCACAAATTAGAGGGTGTTTACCTTAGCTTATAAGATGTTTTAGAGCTTATAAGCTCTTCCAAAGTGTTTGGTAATTTTTTTTTAAAAAATCGTAATTTTTTTTTTTAAATAAGCTGTTGGAGTTAGATCTTTTTAAAAAAGTAACTCTACCCCACTTTTTTATTTAAGATCTTATAATGAGTAAAAATAGGAAATAAGTTCATTATTCAAACACTCTAAAAATTAATCCTAAAAATAAGATGTAACAGTTTATCAACTCTTAAAACATCTTATCAGACGTAAGAGCTTATCAGCTGTTTAAAATAAGCTTAGCCAAACACCCTCTTAATCTCCAACGCCTAGTTATTCATTGAAAGATTGTTAAGCAACAAAGATTGCACAAGTCCCAAATTTTATTTTTAATGCTTAACAATAAAATCACTTTAACCTTTGCAGTTATATAAACCAGAGCTGTATACGAATGTATATAAACTGAGACGAGAGCAAGAATATAGTCAAAATTCTTTTTGAAAGAGAAATCCCTCAACGGTAAGTTACATTCACCAGGTCATGAGTTTTATAGATAATAAGCACAAAATGAGATAGCATTTACACATCTAACGAAGAAAGTTGTGCTTGTGCTAGTGCTTGGCTAGCCCACAAGGGTAAAGGTGCCTGAATAAAAACCGACTGACCTGTAATAGGATGCTCGAACGACAAAGTTTCCGCATGAAGTTCATGCCCTTCATATGTTCTATCTTTCCACTCATAAACGCCTTCGTATTTCACATCTCCTATTATCGGAATTCCAAGGTACTGACAATGCAAACGAATTTGGTGCGTTCGTCCACTTCTAGGGTGCGCTCTCACTACAACCTCGTCTCTCTCATCACTACAACAAGACCCAACCACCTCGGATTTTTCCTCGGCTACAATCTTTTCTTCTTCTTCATGATTTGCGTCTGATTCTTGGGAGCAACTTTTCCCATTTACTGACAGAACGTCAAACGATGTTTCCATGTCTCGAACAAATGATCCACCTGGCAGTACCCGACCAACGTCTGAATAGGCATAAACCCGCCATGCTCCGTGCTTCGATCGACCATGACCGGATTTTATAATCATGTTTTTCCATTTTGGAAAAGTACCGACGCAGGACGCAAGGTAAGTCTTCTTGACCATGTGATTTGTAAATGCTTTCACGAGCTTTGCTGCAACTTTGTGCGACTTTGTTATGAGTATAACCCCACTCGTGTCACGGTCGAGCCTATTCGACAGATGGAGCTCTTGCAATTTTACTATTCAATAAAGAAATTATTTAAATCAGTTCATTCAAAAATACCACGAAATACGATACAACAACTAGTGAAAATCAACTATTGGATTTTGAAACGAAACTATTTTTGTGGAATCGGAATGCTTATCTCCAACCACCAAGTAAAGAGTTCAAGATTTTTTCACATTACAAACGAGCAATATATGTACGAGCGAGCGTGTAATCATAAATCAACTTTATCTAATAATCATCTTCAACAGTTGATAAATAAATCTTTCATCCCCAATCAAACATTTGACAGATGAAAGCACATCTTTTTTTTTTTTTCTGGAGAAAGTTAATTAGTCATCAAAACACCACAGAAGCTTAAATTTACGGGCTCACGTAATCGACATCACCATTTATTTCTAATTGATACAATATTATCATCTGATAAAAAAATAGACCTAGGACAAAACCACATTTAGCAAGATAAGCAGAACAAAATGTAATTAAAACACTATTAACTAGCAATAACTGAAAATCTGACAAAATAAATCGCAGATTACGAAATATAAATGGGGATTACTAATCCCCTCGATAATTCAGAGAATGCAAGTGATTGAATTCAAATTAAACCCCCACAAAGAAAATGAAAAATGAAATTAAACCTTGATCAGTATTGAGGAGAATTTGAACAGACGATAAGATGGTTTCGCAATAGATTCCGTTAGGCTTATTGACAGCAATTAGCCACTCGTCTTCGAAGAGTACATCTTTTCTAGAGAGAGAAAAAAGAGACGATTTTGAAGAAGCTGTTAACGCTCGGTTCAACTCGACATTCTTTGATATGAGCGGCGGCGGTGGGGAGAGTGGCACTGGGTAATTTTGGAGTGATTGGGGGGCGTTTTCGGGTTGGGTGTTGGGAGAATTCAGGCGGGATTCGGCTGCCATTGACAAGTACTGGAGGGGCTTGGAGATTCTGAGGACGGGAGCCTGACAAAATAGGGGCAGTCTTGTCATTTAAACAAAAAAGAAATTTACTATGCTGAATTTTCACACTTGAGAAAATGAAAATTTGGTTTTTGTTATTATTTTTTTTAGACCAAAAAAACACATGACCGGATTCTCAGCCCAAGTACGCGATTCATATTTTGACAATGTTGCTCCTTCATGTGCCACTCGATTTGCTTCTGTACAAATATGTAGAGCTCTAAACTCGACAAAAGTCTTTCCCAACTGCTGAATATCATCAATAATATTACCATAATATGCTCGTGACCCCCGAGTTGCACTGAATAGTTGTAGTGACCACCAATGAATCGCCTTCAAGGATAACTTTCTGCCTATTTTTTCACGTGTCATTTCCATGGCCAAAAGAGCTGATTTTGCCTCCGCCGATGTGGGATTTAATGGTTGTTTTAGGCACCGGGATCGACCTATAGCTCCAAGTCCACACATTCCGTCCACGCTATTGATTGTCGCGTCGAAATTTATCTTAACCACATTTTCCTCAGAGGCCGACCACTTCACCGCATTCCTATCCCGTTTTAATTGCCGTTGCAACACCTCAGTTGCAACACCTATGTTATAATAGTTGCTAAACAAAACATAAATAAAAGTAGAAATTGTAGAGAGATGAAGACTAGAGGTGAAAGTCGGATGGAAAGCTCCGCAATTAATAGTTTTGGAATTATAGAACCATTTCTAATTCCAATTTCAAAATTTAGAAATTCAATTCAATTTCAAAAGTTTTGAGATTTGGAGAATTCTGAAAATTTAGAAAATCAAATTCCATAGAGTTTCCAAAGAATAAGGAGAGTGACTTTTATAAAAATTACTATATGAAATATTATTTATTTGATTTTTGATAAAAATAAGGTGTTATTTATTAAAGATTAATAAAAATATAGTAAATTTATTTTACTACTAACACGATAAGGATCAAATAGGTAGACATTTAAAAGGAGGGGGTAAATGTATTTTTTATTAGGGATGTGCGCGGATCGTAAATCCACGGGTTCTAGGAAAACTCGCCCCCATTGCGTCATCTAACGGTTCTTGATTTTAAGGAACCAAACTTGTGGGTTTTCGACGGGTTTAGGATAAACGGGTCTATTGCGGGTTTAAAATAGAACCCAGCCTTCATGGGTCGAAACCCGTCGTAATTTAAAAAAAATATTTTCTTTAATAATTTATAAGTTATACTCGAAATTATTTAGAAATTAAAATGAATGACTAAGCGCAAAATTTTAAATTGAAACAAACGTGAGTAACATCAATAATAAAGGTCACGAGTAAATCAAAATTAATACGTTTTAACCATAAATCCAAAAAAAGAGTAAATAAAGTCAAACATTTATAAGACAAACATTTAAAATAAAATAGATAACCATACACAAAACGAGACGATGGCGTCGTCATAGATTTAAGTTTTGATATGTAAGAGATACTTTATTCATGTATTATATATTATTAATTTATTATACTGTATAATATAAATAAAACAACGTTGTTTTGTATAGCGAGGCAGGACGCGTTTCACGGTTATTAAATTTTTTTGAAACCCGTCTTAGACCCGAATCTGCGGATTTTGTCCATTCAGGACCCAATCCTATAGATGGATATATCTGTCTGGCCCCTGCGAGCCAGTTTTTGCCGGGTTTGACGGGTTCAACGGGTTGATGAATCCGATTTACTCAACCATATTTTTCATAGTACGAGAGATAAGTGTTACATAAAGTATAGTACAAGTGGGTAAAGTGTATTTTACCGTAAAAATTAATAGCATGAATTTGATGACTCACTCATTCTAAATCTAAAAAAAATCAAGCCATTTATCTATATAATCACATCTATCACGGATAATGAGCCATTATAATCAAGCCAGTATATAACGGACAAATTACGGCAACCATTGAGTTATGGTCAAATTACAAGAACCCCTCCTGTTTGTGTAATTACAATCACCCATCAACTACGAAAATACCTCTCCAGAGGTAAATTTAGTGATGTTAAATCGCTAAAACCGAACCGAAATTTCGGTACTGCGACATCTCATACCGTTTACGGAACTGAATATAATATACGATTTGGTTCGATAAATAGTCGAATTACATAAATTTTATGTAAAATTATTTAAAAAGAGAGTAGCTGTAATTACCCAAACAAGAGGGGTTTTTTTTCGTAATTTGACAATACCTCATAGGGAGGCCGCAATTCGGCCTTATATAACAGGGCCAGTAATCAACATCAAAGATTCACCAAATTGGTGATGTTATATAGAAATTACTGAGTACCTAATCTGCAAACAGCAGTACATAAAAAGTGCAAAATATAATAGTTTATAACTAAAACACAGTCCAAATTAAATGGATTTAAAAACATCCCAAACAAAAAAAGAGGGGGAAACCAGAAGGACGTATGTAATTACATTTATCCCTTACACTGTACTTCCCCTCAAATATTATTTATTATTGTTATTATTATTATAGCTAGCTAGCTAATTAAAGAAATAATCTCTACTGGTTGGATTATCGTTGCCCGGAAACATGAACGGATCGAGAGGGAGTGCGTTATTCAGCGTCGCCTCTGCAGTTTCCGTAGCATCATTATTAATAACAAATTCTTGAGGCAGCCAATTAACAGTACCCTCTGCACTACTAGTGTAGAAATTACCATCCGAATATATATTATTATCCGGAATATTCATCATCATTTGATGATCATAGTTCATCAGAGGCGCCGGTTCGAGCAACGAACACATTGACTCCATATTCGCGCCGAGTGTCCCTTCATCCGAATACAATACTTGCGACTCACCGAACAAATGGTTCTCGATATCGCCCAACGCTCCTACTTTTGAATATTCATTATTATTATTGTAATAAGTCTGATGATTGTAATCGTAATCGTAAACCTGGCTCCCTCCTTGTGGTGCTGCAGTATTAATATACCAAGGATCTTGATAGACAATATTGTTATTATTATTATTATCGGGCGCAAATGGATTGATACTTCCTCCTTCGTTTCCGTAAGGCAAGTCCATAACTGTTTATTGTTAAGCAGAGGGTTAGTTAATTTATATATGATAATAGAAAAATAAAACCGGGGATTGTATTTAGAAATATTACGAAAGTACGTACCCGGTATTGTTGGATTTGGCATAGGCGAAACTGTTGGTGGTGGATAGGGATATTGCATCCTCGATCGATTATTGAAATTGAGATACATTTCTGAAATGCGAAACATAGTTGGGTCGAAATAAGCAGATTCGCAGGTTGGGAATGGCTTTTGGCTCAAGGCGAAGAGTCGTTCGTCGCATTGCAGAAGCTTTTCGTAATGTTTGTCCAATATTCCAGCTGGGAATTTCACATAGTGCCTCCTGATTGGAATTTCATATTATTAAAATCCAAATTGATTTTCAGTTTATTCAGTCAAATTTCTTAAAAATTATAAAAATAAAATGTTAGGATAAATAAATACCTCCAAATAGGGGCTTGACCTCCTGTGAAATCAGAAGATTGTTGCCAAAGTGTATGCTTTCTCGGCTGAGGATTGATTTCTCGGTAGTACAAAGGCGGGTTATTAAGCTGCACAAAAAAAAAGAATGTCGACTACTAATTTAAACAAGGCAGAAAAAAAGTCGAGACAGGATCAAATATATAGAAGAAGTAGTAATTAATAATAAACCTCGATTTCAAGAGTTCCATGCTCATTATCAGGCAAAATGGCCCTAATGCCAATAATATCGGACCATTGGATTTCGATCTTACTCTTCAGAGCACCATCCAATACCTCCCAAACGAGCTTTCGTTTCGCGTAGTACAGTTTCGCAGTCAAATCTCCTTCGTGACGTGTACACCTCTGCATTAAAAAAAAACATTATAAATAAACTCTTCTATTTCCAAAGTATTATTTGCAGATATTATGCATTATTAATTACCTGCCAGGATCCGATGTTTATGAAAACCGCGGGGAAATTAGAGGCCTTTAATTTCTCGGAGATAGAGGACGATGGAGGTGCGGAATCGTCGGACTTTGTTGTAGGATTTTCAGGTGGTGAAGTAGTAGTGAAAACTGTGTCCTTGGCCTTAGACATGAATAAAGATCTTTGCAGCAAATCGAGAAACGATGGTGTTTTTTTCAGAGATAAGCCAAGTGGGCTTGACCCTCCGGAACTACTATCTGTTTCTCCTTCCTACAATCATCCAACATTTCAAACATGTACAATTAAATAAATATATTATATTAATTAAATCCAAGATTAAGTACAGATTAAATAAAATCTAAACACTACTCCTCATTTCATCATTTGATAATAATAATAATATTGCAGAGAAAGGTGATAGATATGCAGAGAAAACTTTCATAAACCACTCTTCATTTTCTATACTTGCTGCATGTCACACACCTGTATTAAAGTGATAAAAAAAATATAATAATAGTAATAAATAAAAAATTAAAGAAAAAGAATAAAGATGCATTCTAAAACTACAAATTTTCAACAAAAAAGAAAATTCTTTAATGATGGGTGTGACCTAAAGAAAGCAAAAAAAGTAGTGATATGAAGACAAAGATTCTCTCATATTAGGTATGAAAGAATTCAACATGCAAACGCCTAACAACATAGCATTCATGCAAAACCATTGATATGCACACCAAAATCATATATATATATATTTATATATACACAAACATATATGTGTGTGAATTAACACGATAGAAAATTGAAAATTCGTTGGAAGAACAGAAGAAAAAAAAAAAGAAAAGAAAAGAAAAAAGAAAAAAAAGAACCTGAAAATGGTTAAAATGATGAGGAGAAAGTCTAATCCTTTTGGGACCAACTCCAGATTCGAAATCATGATCATCAACATTAATGGCTTGAAGAAAAGAGTGATTGTTCTCCAAATGTTCAAATCCATCTTCTTTCTCACCAACCCCAAACACACTCTCACCCATCTTTCTTTCTTCTCTCTCTTCTTTCAACTTCTTTCTGTTTTCTCTCTCTACTTGTAAAATAAAACCCTTCCCATTTTTCACTGTGTTTCAAGCCCTTATATATCTGTGCATATATGCATACACGCGCACACACACACATATATATATAGGAGAAGTGTGAGGAATAAATAACAAAGGAGCAGAAAGCGTTAAGAGAGAGGAGAGAGAAAGAGGAGAGAGATAGAGAGAACAGGGGAGAAAAAGAAAAGAATACAGAGTAGAAAGGACTCTCGTTGACTTATTAACAAGAATCCTAACTGCTTCTCTTTTCTTTTTTGGCGGTAAATAATAATTATAACAGATTTAATTGGGATATTTGGTGTTTTTAATTTTTATTTCGGAGGTAGATCTTTTTATTTTTTTTATTTTTCTGGAGGCTGTTAGATTTGATTTTGAGTTGCTATCTCGGAATTGCTTTTTTTTTTCTTTTTTTTTATTAATATTTAAGTTTTTCGATAAAATAAAATACTTTATTGGAATATAAGATTATGGAAATTATTGTTTTTGTATTAATGTTGGAGATGGGACGAATTAAAATGTAATTTGTCATAAATAAAACTATACTTTTCTATTTATGTTTAAGAATTTAGTGAGAGAGTTGTGAGGAGAATTCTCATAGATCTTCTCTAGATTTTATTTAAAATGCTGACCTCACACTTTAACTTGATTATTAATTTTACTTAACTCTTATTTTTTTAAGGAAATATGAAATGAATGACAGAGGCTTGTCTTTTTCTCCTTTTTCTTTATCTCTCACAAAATTTGGATCAAGAACTTATTAGTCCCTTATATATATAGATCTAGTATCTTTTATTGTTTTTTTTTTTTGGATCGGTACTTGGTTTATGAGATCCTACACCTAAAACATAAATAGAAAACCGTAACTAATCAAATGAATGTATAAGTTTGTTGATTTTCAGACCCCTACAAAAAATAGGACTTTATTTTTTTTAATTTGTTGTGCAGAAAATGGAAAATTTATGTTTACTCCTAATTATCTCTAGCTTATGCCATATCACTATTTTGCACATGACTTATAATTCCAACTAATTGTTAATTAAATATAAGCACAAGCAAGTCAACTAACCAAGTGTTGCTTATGTATAAGAATATGGGAGTTACAAATAGTAAAACTAGAAAAAAATACTTATATATAAAATAAAATAAAAAATATTTATATATTGGGTATATTACGGTCAACCCCTGAGGTAAGGTCAAATTACGAAAAAAATTCACATATTTGGGTAATTACAACCAGTTCCTCAACTATGAAACTTCTTACATGTTTACCCTTCAAATTCAACATAATCTTCTAGATTGTGTGGAATATACTCTAGTTTGTACTCGTTTTGTGCAAAAATGCAATTTCCGATGCACCACAATTTGATATTTACATGCCAAGAGACACATCTTATGTTCATTCTAGAAGATTCGCTAAATTTGACATTGCAAAGGTTGATGTGTAAGAGAATTCATAGCTAAGACGTGATTGTAACTACCCAAATATAAGGAATTTTTTCGTAATTTGATGTTACCTCAATGTGTGGCCGTAATTTATACCATTTTATATATTTATTTAAAATCAGTAAAAATATAAAATATGTTCAAGTGGAGAGCATACGTGGATGATTGATTACAAGTTGTGTTTATAAATTCAAGTCTTATCCTTAAATTTTAATCTACGAGAGAAAACGATATATAAAAGTGAGCCGCCGCCACATTGTAATAACACAGGCTGCCGCCGTGTGTGTGCTTGAGTTAATCTTTCTTCCGTTATTCTATTTGTACCACTAAAAACATGTGATTTAATTGCTTCATCATTTCTTTCTTCCCAACAACCCTCCACTATTTATATTATCATAATTTTTTTTTATAATATCTTACAAAATTATTTATTCTTATCCCCCAGTTAATATAATTAGGTCTTGAGAAACCATACTACAATTAATTCTGAGTTATTAGGAAATTATATAGGGATGTGATAAATGTCGTTCGAACTTTAATAATACCGTTATGACTTCAAACGTGATTTTGATCATTTTTTGTTCTAAATTTTGCAAAACTCGAAAAATATGAATTTGTAGTATTCTGAGTTAGTTTCCTAATCCAACTTGAATCACCAAAATTAGATGTCGGACGAGAAAGATATATATGAATCAATGGATACTGCCCACAACTTTGATGTATTGAGGTATCTAAAATTCAAAATGTGACTCATTCATGCATAATTTTTTCACACGGCATCCAATCTAGCGGATTTAAATAGGATTAGAAAGCTAATCCAGAGGACAAAAGTTTTCGTGTTTCGAATTTTGCGAAAATCAAAATAGAAATATGTCAAAATAAGGTTCGAAGTCAAAACGACATTAGTAAAATTGAAACGATATTTAACATTTCAGAATTATATATATTGCCCTGGCCGAACTATATAACAAAATCTGTACCTTGCTAAAATAAAAATTTTATGTTGGCAAATGGGTCATAGCTTACATTCATAAAATATAAAGTGTAACGTCTACAATTTCTATTCTTTAAAATTCTTGTACTGAAATGCGAAATTCTTAGTCCAACAAGTATTTGACAGATTCTGGAGGAATTAAATTTCTTATATGCTTAACAACAATACTAAAAGAAACATAATATTTTGAAGTGTAATTATTAGTAATTTATTATACTTTTAATATTTTTTATTTCATATTTTGCTCTTATTATTTCGAATCAGTTTGAATAATGATTATTCTAAAATATCGGATGGTTCTTCGAATTCTGATACAATGAGCGTTTGTGTAATCTACTCCCTCTGTCCCATATTATATGTCTTTTTAGAGAGTTTTTCTTGTCCCAAATTATTTGTCATTTTAGATTTTCAATGCCTCATTAATTGCAATATTTTCAATTTTACCCTTTATAACTCATAATTAGTTAGTTGTAAAACAATTAATGTCAAGGATATATTAGTATTTTCTTATGTTTTTTTACTATAATCTATACACATTTATTGATTTTCTTAATATGTGTGAAACAACCCAAAACGTCATTTAAATTGGGACGGAGGGAGTAACTATTATACATATAAATATAAGTAATAATTCAAAGAATCACTCGATATTTCATAATAATTAATATTCAAATATTAATTAAAATTTATAAGTTTTAATTTTTATAAAATGAATTATTGAATTAATTAAATACATATTTATGATCCACTGCATTTATATATAAAAATATTGGACGAACGACGCCCCTGACAAGAGGCTTAAATGTACATAAGTCCAGACAAAAAACAGTGTTGCAAATAAACTCACGCCATGTCTTTTGTCTAAAATACCCTTCATAATATAACTTTTATCAATTTCATCAATTATACTCTAACTTCATTAATATTACACATTGACCCTGTATTTGAACAAATATATCACATTAACTCCACTTTTATAATTTTTTTATAAAATATATTTTTTTCAGAAAATATTTTTTTTCTTTTCTGAATTTTGTTTTTTCTGCTAGATTCCGACGTTGACTTTTTATTTTTCTGAATTATTTTTCCAGCCGATCAACCGCTGGTCTCCGACGTTGATTTTTTTTTTTTGAAACTTCTTTTTTTCTCTCTAAATTACTGTGTTAAAAACAAAAAAATATTGTCTGAGATAGTAATATTGAATAGGAAAACAATAATATTACTAATATTACTGTCCGAAACAATAATATTACTGTCCGAAACAATAATATTATTGTCCAAAACAGTATGTTACTATCCCGAATAATAATATTATGAATATTACTTTCCTGAACAACAATATTATTAATATTACTATTCCAAACAGTAATATTATTGCATGAGACAGTAATATTACGGTCGAAGACCGCAAAATTGCAGGCCAAGACGATAAAATTAATTAATACAGTAAAATTATTGTCTCAAACAGTTAAATTACTGTCTGTGACGTTTAAATTACTGTTGGAGACAGTAATTTAGCAAGCAAGACAGTAATATTAAGTAAAATAATTTTTTAAAGAAAAATCAAATTTTCAAAAAAAAAAAAAAAAAAAAGTTAAACGCCGGAGACCGGCGGTTGACTTGCCGGAAAAAAAAATTTCTGATTATTTTTTTTCGATAAATAGAAGTTTACGCGGGAGACCGGCGGTCTTCGGCGTTGTCAGTCAAAATTGGAATAATGGTCAAAATTGGTTAATTGGGTAAATTGCCTAAATTATATTGTAGTGTAAATCGTGAAATTGGAGTTGAATTAGGGTTTCAAGGTATTGGGAATAATTTTGGTATGTATAAAAAGGTTTACCTTATTCGCAAATAAGTTTAAATGAGTTGGATTTATTTGGAAGATAAAAACGTTAGATATTCATTTCTTTATTTAAGTGCCCTTGTCATGGGCCTATTTACGTTTGCCCCTATAAATTTATCTATTTTTTCTTGTAATACTTTATATTTAGGATCAACTCTATTGATTTCTTTTTATCTAACATATACAATCCTATTATTTTATATTTTCATATATTGTTTTATTTTTCATGTAACCGTGCTAAAACGAAAATTTGATATGTATCGAATACCGAATTGGAAATTTGGTTCGTTATTCGATAAAAGATGTGGGGTACGAAAGGACAATCTAAATATTTGAAAGTGGTTTTGGATGCCAAAAAATCTTTCACATGGAAAAATAGGTAAAGTCATGCCTTAAGCCTTGTACACTTGCATGCGCAGAAGGGATATGATGACCCAATTTAGATATAATTAAAAAATTATTGGATGATGTAGTTTTATCCAAATAAAGAACTCAAGAACACTGCTCACATTATTTGACTTAAAGATGCATATAATGAGTGTGACTAATCATTATTTTTATGATGGTTGTGATAGAGATGGCTTGGTATCTTAATTCTTGTATTATTCGTCACATCCATTAAAGGATCTTTCTTAATCAGGATTGTGTAATCAAATTCTTGATTTTGTCCTTTTTGTTGGTGGAAGTGTGACAGTGAAATTGGTCCCATCCAACATGTCTCCCTTCCATCTACATTTGATCACCTGCGAGCACAAGAATATGATATAGGGTGAACTTAAATGTTAGAGTCCAGCGTCTTCAAAAAAAAAATGATAGGACTTTTTTTGTTGAAATGACGAGATAATAGGGAGAGAAAAAAGAAAAGAAAACTTTTTAGGACTGTTTTGCAATAATTTAAGCTTTGGATGAGCTTATTGATATAAAACTATCAGATCGGTTCCTAAAACATCTTATTAGATGTAGGAGCTTATAAGATGTTTTAAATAAGTTTAGCCAAACGAGTTCTAAATAAATATATAGATATAATATTGTGTGAACTTTCCAAACTGAGGGTGGAGTTTAGTCCATCCTTGCCAAAGGATGGGCTCGCCCCTGCATTTGATCACCAATTTCCCTAATTAGGATTATTTTGGTCAAATAACATGAAGCAATTTCTCTAATTACATAACCCAATTATTTTTACAAGAGTTTGGAACGTCTCTCATAAATGTGATTGACGGTTAAATATACTCTACATCCGGTGAAGTGCGATGTTTATTATTTATAATTCACATACTAAATTATAAATTTGTTTGTTTTTGTGTAACAGTAGATTTCTACTCATTGTAACATATAATATATTGAAAATATTAATATTAAATGATACATTTCACTAACAGCTTAAGCATTTGGTTGGAATGGTCATTCAACATTATAAATATTTGATGGCCATAGGACATTAATGTTTTGGAGGAATGTATTTATTGAGATTACAATTTAGCGACGAAGATTACAGAAGAGTTCCGTCGATCGTAAGGAGCAGCTGCCTATTTGTCATTTTCTAAGGCTCTAGTAACCTTGATAATTCATGTACTCGAAGAAAGTCTTCGAAAACACAAACCCTTTGTGGTGTTGCTTTAGAAAAAAGAGGGCAAAACACGCGTATAGTCGATGGATTGACAGAAAGTGGAACCTACATGGATTGTGCAAAAAGATTTGAATGTTGACCTCATTAGCTTTTCCAATAATCACATTAATGTGGAGGTCCGATCCCTAGTAATGAAGTTCCGAACATATGAAAGGCAACTCGATTCTATGGTATCGCTAACCATGGGGATAGATATCGATCACGGGCACTTCTGCTCTATCAGTAACCAAAGTGTCTAAGTATGATGGCGTCGATGATTGGGGAGTTACATGCTATACCGGATTGTTTACAATGATTGTTAATCGTATAGGAGGTTTAGTAATCACCCACTAAGCATACAACCATATGGATATGTGTGTGATTATGTACAAATCTATACAGTTTACAATTATCTGCGGTTATGGCGAAACTAGGATTTCATGTCTCGGGGGCCGTGTATATATTTATATATTAAAAATAACGTAAAGAAATTAATGATCAATGATTGTTCCAAGAATTGTGAAACTCAGATTTTGTTACAGGATTGGTATAAAATTTCAAGGGTTAGAGGGCCGCGCGTCTGAAAAAAAATTAGAACTTTTTTTTTTTGACAAAAAAACAAGAAAATAGGAAAAGAGAAGAAACTCATGACTTTTTTTTAGCATTAATTTGAATTTTGGGTGAGCTAAATAATAAAAAAATGGTGGACTTAATAAATATGTATGCGTAATATATATACCGGAAAAAAAAAATCGATTAAGGGTCGACTTGAGTTTATCATCGCCCGATCGTGAACTCGCCTCTGGTTCCAAGTCACAATTTGTAACTTCCTTATCTTATGTGTCGGACTCATTTATTATTATTATTATTTTTTTTTTTCAATTAAAAATATTTACTTTTATTTTTTATATAAAACTAAATTATTAAACATTATAAAAGCACAATACAAAAACAACAAACTATATATACATATATATAATAGTTAAAAAAAAATTAAAAATTTGAGGGGGCATGGCCTCCGCCCTCCTGGTCTTACACTGACTTCCCCACTGTCTGCGGTTTATAACCCGGTGGTCATAGAATTTCCATATTATCTGATTTCAGTTTATAACCCAGTGGTCATAGAACTTCCATATTATCTGATTTCAATATGGATACCACTCAAATAATGTAATTAAAAAGATTTAAATATATTGTATTAGTAGTAAACGTTATTACTACCCCATTAACCACCAAATAAGATTATTTGAAGCCAAATCATTAGGAAAAATAACTAAGCTAACAAGGATTGGGTATAACAAAAATGATGATGAAATCTATTATTATATAATACATTATTCTAGAAGTTTATGAGCGTGCTGCCGACATATACAATTAACAGCTTCCCCGAATTTATTCCCGGGTTGGGTTTCTTTTGTGGGGTCGGGTGGAAGATGCATGATCCGAATCCTCAAACATTGCCATTTGTTATCTATTGGTCCTTTACAAGATCTCGAATTCGAACTAAAAATATTTAGCAAAAGCAGGCGATCTTCGTAGGGTCGTAATAACCATGGTCCCGATCTCAATAAGTTTTTTAATATAATAAATGATTGAATAAAATTTCACGAAAACTTTCGTGCAATAACTTACAAATAATATTGGATGTTGCGAATCATAAATTGTGCAAAGTTAGAATGCACAGTGCCTTATACATCTTCTAAAATGATTGGAAATCTAGTCATAGCTTGATGTGATATGATATTGATCACACGTGGATAATTTATTTTTAATTATTTAACCTCACTTTGTATTTTTTTTTTTGGCTTTTTTTCTCGTCATCATTAAAGCAATCACAAGACCTCAACCCCAAGTCTTACTAGTTTTTTACAATATAAAGGATACACATGCTCAATTTTTTAAATTAAAAAAATACAGTGTGGGATTATTATAAAATATATGGAATACTATATACATGTTATTAGGCATGTTCTTGAAAACTCGAGGACCATATAAGAGATTTAAAAAAAAAAACTCAAAATGGAAGCTCGTATCTAGTGACAAATCAAAAAGAATATTCAAGGGGTACGGTGTTCGAAATTGAACATACCAAAAAAAAAAAAAGATAAATAACATTTGATAAGAATAATGGACTAAAATATTACATGGGTTCAGGAGGAGCGCCCTCGATTTGTTTTTTTGAGATGTATGAACAAAAATAACACAATTATGTATATTTTAAAATTAACAGGATGGTTTGATCATTCACTTCCTCCATGACGTTTAATTTTTATAGCAAATAAAGTTCATAAATATTAGGGGTGGTAAACGAGTCGAGCCGACTCGAAAAAAGCTCGAACTGGGATTTGAGTTTTTCGAGCTCGAGCTCGAGCTCAAGCTTTCTGAGAAGACGAGCTCGAGCCAGTTTTTAGTTGTTCGAGAGCTCACGAGCCTAATTTATTATTTTTGTCTCTTTTGTTCTTACTCCAACGAGCGGTGACCGGCTTCAACCGGAGCCATTTCGGCCCGCGAGAGGAAGAAGCCCTGGAGGACGGAAGAATGACTCCGATGCTCTAGAGTCCGATCAATAGTGGAATATACGAAGATGGCATTGAAGACAGCAAATAAAGCTCCTCGCCAGAGAAGCGGGCAAGAACTTAAGGGATTGAAAGACGTGACCCGAGAGCGGGCTTAGAAGGCTTCTCTGCATAATGGATCAGGTAGATCGGTGCGTGCATAAAGCTAACGCACCTATAGAAAAGAAATTGCGTAGATAATCATCTGAGTCTGAGAGTTATTGATGTCTTTGTTTGTTCCGAAAGACAGCGCTCCAGGGCTTCTTCCTCTCGCGGGCCGAAATGGCTCCGGTTGAAGCCGGTACGAGCACGTTCTCTGTCACCCCCCCACCGCGCTTACGGCTCTCTACCCCAACCCAACCTGCTCTGGCCCCGGGTCCTTCCTTTCTATTCCTCGGTACGGTACCGACGGTACCATAGACTGTCCTGTGAGAAAGTTTGATCTCTTCCGACGACAAAAGTGATTTTTTATATATTTTTTATTTAAATAATGTACAATAATATAAAATATTATAGAAATAAATAAAAATAAAATATAAATATTAAAAACTATATATTACAATTTATTGTTTTTATTTAAGTTTTTTAAAAATAATTTTGAATATAATAAAATAATAATTAAAAAAATATTAAAAAAACAACAACAACAACAAAATGAGCTCGGGCTCGAGCCAAGAAAGAAAAAAAAACTCGACGAGCTCAAACTCGAGCTCGACAAAATAGACTCGAGCTCAAGCTCGAGCCTGCCAAAAGAGGAGAGCTCGGCTCATTCACACCCTTAATAAATGTTTAAAAAAAAAACTTGAATACACTAATAAATAGTGATTCTTATTTTATGAAAATAAAAATAAGTAACTAAACATTACAAGTTATATATTTAGGGGCCCCGGTTTAAAAAAATTGTAAAAATAACTAATGATCATTGATTTTAAATTTATTTATAGAATTGAAGTTTCAAAATATTATATATTATTAATTTAAAAATACTAAGTACTAATATATAAATTGTATATAAAATTATATGGGGCTTCTAAATTTTCAAAAGAATCCAGGGTTCCTAGACGACCACCCACTTTACCTTCCCTCAGAACCGGTCCCGTATATTAAGGCTCTGATTGGTTCATGGATTTCAAAATAAGGAAAATGAAAATGTAAAGGAAAAAGAAAGGGGCTATTTGATAAACACCCCTCATTCAATTTTGACTTCTTGATAAATCCATTTTTTTTAATTGATATTTGATATAAATCCAATTGTTTGGAATTATCCAAAATGCCCCTATTTAATATTACTAAAAAATACCATATTATATTATTTTAAAAAATATTTTTGGTAGATATGCAAATCCCCCAATTTTCTCCCCACACAATCCCCCAATTATCTCCCCTACGCCATTTTTGCTGAAGTTTTATTTTTATTTTTTTATTTTTTAAATAGTTTGTTTTATATCAATTTAAAACAAAAAATTAGTTTTTTTTATTTCACATTTTTAAATGGTTTGTATTTAAAAAAAATTGAAATCCACTACATACATATTGAAAACCACTAAATTTTTCGTAAACCACTATGAAATTAAAGTAAAAATTACTTTAAAATAAGCATAATCCACATTAATATTAACCTAATCCACTCTGTAATTAATGAAAATCACTATGTAACTAATGAAAATTATTATGTAATTAACAAATTTCATTACAAAAATTCACTAAAAACGTATCAATTAACAAAAACCACTTAATAATTAATGAAAACCACTCTGTAATTAACGAAAACCACTGTATAATTAACGAATTCCATTACGAAAATCCACCATATAATTAATGAAAACCACTTTGTAATTACAATTTTGACTTCTTGATAAATGGGGACTCATCATCAATAGCTTCTCAGGGGTTGCACAAAAACACGAGTTTGTTTGGCCTATCGATACATGTCGAATTCCATTCGTTTGTGAGAAGATTGGTTTATGTACCAATGGCGTTTCCCTGAATATTCCCGCATGCTCCTGTCCCTCGGGTTTTAATCTCTATTTTTACGCCACAACAATGGAGAAACTTGTGTATTTGAATCTCTCTCTATTTTATTAATTGTGTATTTGAATATCTGATTTTTTCGGCCCACAACAATGGAGAAACTTGTGGATGTATGTGAATATAATGGCAGTTGTGTGTGTGTTCGTGTGGTGTGTGTGTGTGCAAGAGAGAGAGACTGTGTGTGCGTGTGTTGTGTGTGTGTGCAAGAGAGACGTATATAATATATAGAAAATATATTATATATCTTTTAATTATAAATTAAATATACATTTTTTTCTTAATTAGGGGTATAATGGTGATAATTAAGTATTATTAATTAATAAAAGTTGTTTTGGATTTATCTTAAAAATGTAAAATAAAATTGGGGTCATTGTAATGAGACTTGTGTGATTGAGGAGTTTTGTCAAATTATCCCAAAAAGAAATCAATGACTTTTGAAATCCAACTTGTGTTTGGTTCGTAAGTAAAATGGTGATGAAAATGACTTTGTGGAAAATTATTTTCCTTACTCTTTTTTGGTTTCTAGGAAAA
The DNA here is from genome assembly GCF_000504015.1 of Erythranthe guttata. The sequence continues at coordinate 252,005 of NW_012193213.1, forward strand.
AAGGTGAAAATGACAATGAATTATTAAATGGAGTAATTTATTTTCTATCAAAGACAGAGAAAAAAAAGAGAAAAAACTGTTATGTTAAAAAAAAGAAAAAAAATGTGAATATTAATCTTATTAAATAATTTATTGTTATGATGTGTGTGAGAGAGAAGAGGAAGAGTAGAGAGGAAAGGAAAAGAGGGAGAGAGAGGAGAGGAGAGAGGAGAGAAAAGAAGAAAAAGTGGAGAGAGAAAGAGAAGAGAGAAGAGAGAAGAGAGAAGAAGAGATTTACATGGCATTTTCTCACTTTTTTTGAGGAAAATGTATTTTGCTAGTTTTAGTGTAATTTTTTTTTTCTCCTAATTACATTACCTAACACTTTACCCTGCAACCAAACATGAAAATTAATTTACCTAGTATTTTCACCTTTTTACTCATCATTTTCCATGAACCAATCACAGCCTAAAAAAAAGTCATTTTCAGTAAGCATCATTCATAAAATCTTTGTGGGCCGCCTCTTTATTTATTGATATAGTGCAATATAAATATTTAAAGGATTGGATTACGGATAATGTTCTTTGATTTCTTCCCATATTTGGATGCATTTGGGGGGTGGGGTTTAGTTATCTTTGTGTTGCATTGATATTTATGTAAAAAGCAATAATCAAATTTGGTTATTTGATTAGTGGCAACTGGCAATGACGTCACTCACTATAAGAAAATAGTGTTTTTTTTTTTCCTAAAGCAAAAGAAAAGCACGTTTTTGAGTAGGTCATCATTCTAGATTATGAATCTAATTGCACGTTTACAACTAAAGGCAAAAGTTGATAATCTAATTTCACTTTCACAAATCACAACTAATGGCAACGTTTTACTATCTATTTCAATTATGATTTTAAGAATTCTCTAACTCTCGGGCAGGCCCGTTCCTAAGAAATTGGAGAACAATAGGTGAATTTTAAGAATTTGTAAAAATTGACCTCTATGTGTATTATATAGTGTATACAATTTAATTTATTCTAACGAAAATGACTAGGTAAGAGTTTTTTGGTTAGCAGTTAAGAATTTTGGAGCAAATATGACTAAAATATTGCCAAAATTAAGGTAGATATATGCAATATTTGTTTAAATATAAGAAACTAAAGTATAGTATATTTCAACTTGCTGAAACTCTTTGAAGTTAGACATAAGCAATGTGGATTATTAATAACATACAAAGATTGCTGGAAAAAAAGTTTAAAATCTTGAAATGATAAATATTTAGGGTGTTTCTACGGTCAGATCCCAGCAACACAACTTATATGAGATATGCCTCTCAAATCACGCCATGTGTCCCACCAATAAAATTGAATTTTTAATGATTTGTGTATTGTCTAAAACACCCTTATTACAAATATTTAATATTTAATATTTAAAAATATAAATAATAAAATTAATGTGAATTGTCTTTTGTACCCCTTGTATTTTTATAAATTTTATTTAGGGGAAATGTGGGATAACCCCCTAATTTTGAAAATATATATGAATAGGTCCTAAGAATTTTTCTTCCCTAGTCAAAAACCCAAATTCTAAACTTAATTTGATAGACCCCCCTAGACAAATTGAAATACCTATTTTACCCTTTAGTTACAATTTAAAACCCTAGATATCTCAACTCTCGTTCCCTTCTCTCTTCATCCTCCACCGCCGTTTATCCTGTCTCTCTCAAATTTCAGTATCTTTTACTTCTCTCTCTCTCTCTCTCTCTCTCTCTCTCTCTCTCTCTCTCTCTCTCTCTCTCTCTCTCTCTCTCTCTCTCTCTCTCTCTCTCTCTCTCTCTATCTCTCTCTCTCTCTCTTCCCCCTCTGTACAAATTCCAGAAAGAAAAAAAAACTTGAAAATTTTCAGCAATGGCGGCCATTGGTAGTTGGATCTGATTTGTCTCAAGCTCCATCAGCCATGCCCAAAGCCTGCTCCAACAGCAGCACCAGTGGCGGCGGCGCCCACGCCGGTGGCGGGAGCACCAAGTCCAGCACCATCAGCCACCATTACGCCGCCCGCATCATCTCCGCCGTCTGATTCCCCCACCGCTTCTCCCCCTGCTCCTCCCACTTCTCACCGCCACACCGCCGCCCACCACCGCCCACCGTCACCGGTAAACTTAATTTCTGCATCAGTTTAAGATTCTCCAATAGCAGAAGAAAAAGCTTCTTCTTTGAAGGGTTCCTAATTAATTGGGTTTGTTCTTGTTTTCTATTTGCTGATTCGATTTGTTAACTTAATTGATTTGAATATTCCATGAATCAGGTGATAAAATCTTCAATTTCCTTTTTGCATATTTGTTTTGCTTGTGCTAATTGTGAGCCTTGTGCTGAATATTAGGTTTTTAGGTTGAAAGGCATTCTCTGTATCAAAGTTATCATTTATTTTTTATTTTTTTAATGAGATTCTAGATCTTTAAATATTAGGTTCCACTGAAGTTAAATAGTTAGATTCTACTCTATGTTTTTTATGTTTTTAGGTTGAATTGCTCTATTCTTTGTTATACTGAAGCTAAACTGCATCTTTCACACGATTCATAGGTAACAATTGAAAATTTCTGATACGGTTTTAAAGATATGTGTTAGATCCACAAACCTAAAATGTTGATACTGCAAAGTTACTATACATACCTATTTTTAAGAAGAAATTCTTCTGTGTGTGGATGGAACTGTATGTTAATCGATATTTGTCGGTCGACGATAATTTAGTAACATATAGTAATATGTAGTAACATATGCACGTGATTGCGTATTTCGATTTATATTTATTGGTTATGAGTTGATTTATAATATAAATATTTAAATTGAACCTGTTTTTTTTTTCCACAGGTTTTGGTGTTTGAACATCTTCTATGCACTAAGCTTTTGCCGAGAGGACATGTATTGTTCGTCAGTTCGAAACAGTTACCGATTAGATCGAAATTACTATCGTGTTGAAAAGTAGGATTTGAAGCCATAAATATAAACTATATTGTATACTCTTATAGTTACATGTGGTCATATACACGTAGTCATGTAGTCATGTAGTCATATATAATCATATGTAGTCATATACAAGTAGTCATATATAGTCATATGTTGTCATATAGATGTAGTCATATATAGTCACATGTAGTAATATATAGTCACATGTAGTCATGTACATGTAGTCGTATATAATCATATGTAGTCATATGCAAGTAGTCATATATAGTCACATGTTGTCATATAGATGTAGTCATATATAGTCACATGTAGTAATATATAGTTATATATTAGATATGTGGTTTTTCCTGATGTATAGTGATGTTGGTGTTTTTCTAATTCTTTTGTTGGGTACTAATTGATTTATAATATCAAGTTCCAAATTGTGAATTTTGTTGATGTAGACGAAGTTTTTTTTATATATAATCAACCGTCTATATAATCGTCCGACCGTAATTTTGGTGTAAAAAACAGTTCATGACTACATATAATTATACTAGTATACTATAGTCATTTATAGTCAATTTCTATACGGGAAACATATCGAGTAAATAATTTAAAAACTAATATAAGAAAAATCAGAAAAAAATATAATTAAAAAAAAATTAAAAAAAAATAATTAAAAGAAAAGTTAAAGAAAATTAAAAAAATAAAAATAATACAAAAAGGTATATATATAAAAAAAATAATAAAAAAACATTTATATTTTTTTATTAAAAAAATCTGTAAAGGTGGTAAATGCAGGTCAAAAATGCTAAAATGCAGTTGGTGGAAATGCTGCATGCAGTTGGTGGAAATGCTGAATGCAGTTGGGTGGAAATTGAACATAAGGGCCCAATGGTACTTTTACCTCTCTAGGGGGTTATCTCAAAGAAAGAATTTTAGGGGTGGACCTAACCCTATATAAGTTGCTTATAAGGGGTGTATATCAAATGGGCCCTTTTATTTATTGCTGAATTAGTAAAGTCAATTTTACATTTATTCGTAAAAATCATTAAACCACTTGTCCAAAAATGAATCCTATAAGATTCGAACTGGTAACCCTCTTGAATCATACAAGAATACTTACTATTAGGACACAACAAATTATTGAAAATTACCTAACAATAAGCATATATATCATAACGCTACAGTGTATAATGATTATAAAATTCATATAAATAATGTTAAATAAATTACTAATTCTCATATAATAATTATTATTATAGATTAAAAATATTCAATACTAACAGATCTATATATAATAAAATTTAAAAATCTAAGGAAATGCAGATCAACTTGTGTAATTTAAAAATAAATTTTGAAAGAATTTAAAGTTTAAATTGAATCTTAAATTGTAAGATTTTAATCAATTAAGCTCATGTGTGTTCAATTCGAAAACAATATTCAAAGATTTGAAACGATTAAGGTCAAGTCATTTCAATTTGTAGACAATATTCAAATATTTGAATCGGTTAAACTCAACAATTTACAAAAACGTATTAATCGGAGTAACTATGTATAGTTAAAGTTTAGTATTTTTTTATTGAATTTTATCATAAAAGAATAAAACTTAATTTGTAAAAATCATAAGATCGTAAGATTTAATCAATTCAAATATTATGGATAGATTAAATCTTACTATTTACGATTTGATTCTTACAATTTTTACAAATTATAGTAGTTCGTAGTTATGTTCGTTTTTTTACCCCATATTTTTAGTCGATCAATTGTATACACACACGAATACTGGCTTATACAAAAAACAAAAATCATAAACCCCAACAAAAATTTACAAATTTCAATATTTTTATTATAAATCATCTCATAACTAATAAAATACAAATCGAAAATACACAAATATATGCATATGTTACTATATTTATAGTAACGTATAATAATGTATAGTAATGGATACAGTTTGTTGAACATGTAACTTGAAGCAGATGTCACTTCAACCAAATTTTTGACACCTTCAAGGAGATGATCAATGGCTTTCATTAAACTGCAATTTCAAAATAAAAAAATAAAAATAAAAATTACTTTAGTGCAAATCAACAAAATTTGAAGAAACATCAAAACACTCAAAAATCAACAAACACTAAGAGATCGAGAGATAGAGAGATAGGTTATTGCTGGAAAATGCTAAAGATTTTAAATCAAACAGACAGTGACTCCTCACCCCCCTCGCCTCCTACCAAAACTCTAGCCGCCGCTAATAACCACCCACAGTTCCGCGGGCCCACAAATGAAAAAAAATATAGAAATAAATGTGAAAACATATAAATAAACGTAATTACCATCAAAATATAAATCTCGATGAGAGGAATCCAACGGTGGGTAGCCCGTTAAATTTCGATTGGTGGAACACAATTTACACCTCCGGCAAGACCACCGTCGTCGAATGAAAAAAATTTACAAAAACAGATCCAGAGTTCCAAACTGAATGAAATCACCACCAAAAGAAAGAGCTCGGCGAGAGGAATCCAACGGTAGTTAAACTATTGAATTCCGACCACCGGAGAGAGAGTTATAACTTCGGGAAGCAATTTCGCCGGTTGGAGGTATATGGAGGCGGGATTTGAAGGGTATTATAAAACTGATTTTAAGAAGGCATTATAGGAACTTCAGGGTGGCCGAGGGGGGTATGTCAAAATATTTTCGAAATGAGGGGGTTTCCCCTAAAGTATAATCTACTTGGTAGATATATATATATATATATATATATATATATATATATATATATATATATATATATATATATATATATATATATATATATATATATATATATATATATATATATATATATGTATATATATATATATATATATATATACTATTTCGCCATCACTTTTGTTTCTATTTATTTTCGCACCGAATATTATCTCCTATTTTTCAGCTTATTTTCTCAAAATTTTCTTTGATTTATTTATTTAATGATCAATTTCATATTATGAAAATTAAGTTTTCATTTTAATTGTTATTGTCATATATTAAACTAATTATTATTTTCATTTTTGAAATGGTATCCCGTGCATTTCACGGGAAAAAATGCTTGTTACTTTGAAAAATATTAATTATACGATGTTTATATGGCTTAATCCCACTTTGAACCCTTGAAATAGAGCATTTTGGCACTTTGCACCCTTATAAAGTAATAATAACACTTTGCACCTTCACAACACAATAAATCATTCACAATGCACCATAAATTGAATAATAAATGCAATTTCATATTTTATTGTTTCTTTTCGGGATGTAAAATAAAAAAATAAATTGTTATTTTCTTCAATGCTCAATCTAATTTTGAGCGTGCAAAGTGCGAAAAAATTGAAATCACGCCGGATTATTTAAAAAAAAAACTATATAAAATAAATTAAACTTGTATCACTAAATCATTCAATTGATGGATGTTGTATTGTAACTGGTGGAAATATAAGGTAATCATATTTGGAAAAAAAATGATTTTCAGATAACTTGAAAACAAAATAGCTGAAGGATTTTTTTCGTAATTTTTTTTTGTGATAAAAATATAATTTTTAAATATGTTAATATATTTTTATATTTGCACTTTATAGTTTCAAAATGATTGATGAATAAAAAAAATTGATTCGACATTTGTCATCCTAAAAAAATATCACTAAAAATATTAAATTACCTTTATTAGGTTTAAATTTCAGTTGAGATGCTAAAAATTGATTTATTGTATTCTGAGGGTGCAAAGTGCTATTTATTTGTTTCGAGGGTGCAACGTGGGATTAAGCCTATTTATATTGATAGAGTGGTTAATACTGTTCATATAATGTGAAGTGACCAATAAATGATGGGTTTGTTATTATCAGTGCGGTTTTTACCACTCGTAGTGCAAAATAATTCATTTCTTTTTCTTTTTCAAATCTTATCCAATTCTCCTCTCAAACACTCTCAACCTTTAATTCTTGAAATTTTTCAATTTGAGTAATTTTTCGACCAATATCAGTTAGAGCATAAGTATTATCGACATGAATGGCAACGGCTTCGATTTTGAGGTGAAAATACACGGTTTTTGTTCATTTCTAACGTTTTTAGACATTTCGTGTTATAACACACGAAATATACGCTCTCATTTCGTGTATACTATACGAAATATGTCTTAAAATCGTTTGTTGTTTGTTTCGTAGACAAGCATACGAAATTAAAGCTTACATTTCATAGTAAAACCTACGAAATGGAAGCTCTTATTTCATTTGTTTTTATACGAAATTGTAGTTTACATTTCGTATGTTTTTCTACGAAATCCCTTAAATATTGTCTTTTAATTTAAAATATTTATGCAGAAACTAAGAGAACAATCTCACGATCATAGTCACTTCTTTGAACGTGGTATTGTGTGTGATAGTAGAGAAGCGTTAATTATGTGGGCAAAAGATACAACAATTAGTCATAATCATCGATTGATAAATCATTGTAAATCAGAAAAATATCATGTTTTAACGCGTGCAAGATATCAATTTGGACGACACGTACTATTGAAGAAACGTTCTTGTCCGTTCAGGTTAATTGACAAAAAATCAACGGAGGATGGATTATGGCGATTGAGTGTGAGTAATGGTAATCATAACCATCTGCCGGGTATTTGAAAGTTTAACTTATGTTTAAATTTGTATTTGCTTTAATTTTGCATTTTAATGTTTAATTTATGTTTTGGAATATTTAAATTTGTAGCGTTGTGTTTTGCATTTTATATGTTTAACCTATGTTTTTGGAATGATTAAATTTGTAAGGTTGTTTGTAAGGTTGTTTAAATGTGTACTTTAATTGCTTCGTTGTACGTAGTTTCTAAATTCAAATCATAAAACTAGTGAATTAAAATACAAAACAACAAACTAGTAAATTAAATAGTTCGTAATAATAATAAACAAGATTAGTAAAATAATTAGTTCCTAATAAAAATGAAAACAAATTATTAAATTAAATAGTTCCTAACAATAATAAAAATGCATAGTCCTAATAATAATAAAAATAAACTTTAAAATTAAATAGTTCATAAAAATACATAACTGGCAAAAAAAATCGATAAACTACCGCCTCGCTCTCCTCGGCGGCTGCACCTCATGATCGTCGTCGTAGTTGTCGTTACCATGGTCGATGCCAATCTATCGGGCAGCGATTGGGTACAATGCATGTACTATCTGGTAATAAGCCGGCTGATCTGGTGGCCTCACATTTTCTCGATGCACTGGAGCCGGGCCTACGCCGGGGTTGTTGATCTTCAGATGAGTCCGATCGGTGTACCACTCCATATAGTGCTCGTCGACTTCCCCCCGTTGTCGTGCCGTCTTGTATACGTTGGCATGAATGGAATGAGCCTGGACCATGTCCCACATCCCACCCGGAAATGGGTAGTTGACTTTGTACGATGTACCTCCTTTGGGACTGCGTGAACATGGCTCCATCGATGGAATCAAGCCGCGCGGAATATCCTGAACCCACCCGAACTGTCGGACGCAACGATCAGGCATATACGGCTCTACGACCCACATGTACTGGATCGTGCCATGATACAACGTACGAGGGATACCCTCGTGTATATCCCGACCATACGGTAGCCACTCGACCTAAACAGAAAACAATATAAATACATAAATCAAAAAATTCATATTTAAACAATCTACAAACATAAACCGAAAAATTTATATTTAAACAAACTACAAACATAAACCAAAAAAATCATATTTAAAAAAAATATAAATACATAAATATAAAAGACTTACATCATCCGCTGTCATATTATCGAGTAAACCTTGAATATGCTCGAGCGAGCCCGCTTTTGGCGGCGCGTTCCACCTCTAGCATCGAGGTTGAAACTCGCAGTAGCGCTCGCTCTCCTCCGGCGGCAGGAATCTCGGGAAATACTCGTATATCCAGCACTGCAATATTTTATTTAAAGATATCAAAATTTATTAAAATATATTAAAATGAACAAAATAAGTACAAAATATATTAAAATTTACCTGAAGAAGGGTGGTGCAACCCGCCAAGCTCCTCGACTGTGCTCGGCTGCATATACCCAACTCCCTGTATAGATTGGCCAAATAGGCCGAACCCCACGAATACGTGCCGACCTCATCAAGCACTGAATCCTGGAGCACGTGCATATACCACGGCTTCACCCGATCATATATGTTGTCGGGGAATAAAATCGATCCGAGGAGAAACACCAGGTATATCTGAACTCGGCGTCTCATGGTCGTATCGGGCATCAACAACTGTCCCTGTATCATCCTCGATGTGGGGCCCCTATGCTTCCATGACTCGTCAATCTTCTCAAACTCGAGGTTTAACACATCGGACAGCAAATACACGCAGTTTGTCCGCTCGATGACCTCGTCGTACCTAAGCGCGACCACCCGTCCCTCCACATTGGCACCTAAAATCATCTGGACATCGTGGAGAGTGATAGTTATCTCTCCCACGGCATATGGAAGCTGTTTGTCTCTGGCTGCCACCACTCCAGAAATGCAAACAACAGCGGAGCATCTAGGCCCGGTAAATAACATCGGGCTATGGGATACAAACCGGTCATCCGCAGAAAATGCTTGTCTACGGATACATCTATGTCTTCTAGGGCAGCTGCTATCATCTCGTAGTTGAATTGGTTCAGGGAGTTGATAAGGGACTCAACTCGTCCAATCGGACGTTCCTGCAATCATTTATTTAGAAAATATATTAATTAATCAACTATAAAAGTATTGTAATATAAGATACAAAAATTTAAATATTAAAACTAAAAGAAGTAATTAACTTACATCTCCCTTCCAAATATATGCCGCTACGTGCGACTTGAAACTCGGAATCAAAGACGGATCCCGCGGGTCACCGCAAAATGGACCATTTAGCGCATCCGGATTGACTCGAGTATGAGCTCGACCACCACGACCACCACGACCCCGTCCTCGGCCTCCACGACCTCCATGAGCTACAACCTCAGTCTCGTGAACGGGGTCCACAACATCCTCCTCCTCCTCCTCCATAGCACGAGAAGACCCAACATCGGGATGTGGAACCGATGATCTGGCTTCAGCAGTTCTCTCAGCCTCTCGCCTACGTCGTGTAGACATAGTCATGCGCTCGCGCTCGCGCTCTTGATGTTCAGCCTCTTCACGAACTGCTCGCATAATTGCCTTTGATGTAACACCTCGTAATTTATACGAGAGTCTATTGTAATAAATAATGAGATTTGGGGCTGATGTGTTATTAATAGAAAATTTGGGGATAAGTATAATAATATTTTTATAAACTTGGCGATCAAGTTTATGACTTGGTAATCCCCGATAAATACTCTCTCGTCTTCTCTCTTTCTCTATCCGCTCTCTTTCTCTCTCGCCTACTCTCTCTTTTTCTCTCTCGGTTCTTGGCTGAAATTCCAGAAATTAATTGGAGAAAAGTCGAAGGCTCTCCTATCCTTGTTCTAATTATTAAAACGACCTGTCAATCAATTCTAACAATAACATATAGCAACATAAATTAGCTACTTTCATGCGCTAAATAAGATCAAATAGGAGAAATAATCGAAGAATTTAAACTTTCATAATATTAGAAAAATAGGTTCGAAAATCACCACATAGGGTTCCAACAAAATCCTAGAATAAAAACTTAGCTACTCATGTTCTTAACGAAAAGCATAATAAAAATACGAAAGTTCATAAAAATCTAGAAATAAAAGTAAAGGAAGAACTATGATGAAGATTCGTCAAGTCTTCGTCTTCGTTGCTCCGTTCTCTTGCTCCTAGATTGCGTGTAGAAAAATAAAGATAAAAGATAAAAGATAAAAGATAGATTCCTAATTGTGTGCTTTTTGGCCTTTTATAGAGTGTAAAAATATAAGCGGCTGGTTTCCTTGTGTAATTAAACTTCCTTCACTACGCCACTTCGTGAGCCCGGACCGCCGTGTGAGAATTAGACTTGAAATCCGGACGGCCGTCCGGTCTTTAATTCTTCAGAGTTTTGATTTTCTTACTTTTGGCCCACTTTTTCTCCGAATTTGCAGTTTTGACCCCATAAGTTTCCAATTCTTCAATTTGTACCTAAAATACAAATAATAACCATTTTAAGCACCAATTATCGTTAAAACACACCAAAAGCCCCAATTAAAAGGTGCAATTAAGTATAAAAATATACACTTAACACACCCCCAAACTTGAACTTTTGCTTGTCCTCAAGTAAAATCAATTTATAGCACAAAACTTAACTACACATCTCATTACATAGATCAATGGCTCAATTTCGCGTTTTCAGAACTTGTAATTATGATGACAATTCTTAGGCATTCGCAAGCTCAACAGTCAACGGCACTTAGTCACTCACTATCACCAAAAACCACAAATCATACAATTGCTTCAAGTATCCAATATTTGCAAATTAAAGATAGAAAGAATTTATACTTACATGCATATTCTACTCAACTAATATTGAACATTAAGCTATTGGGATCATTGGGACTTTGTGGCTTTCAATTGTAAGGCTCTTTGGTCCGAGGTAGGTAATATGGGTATGTGTGGCTAATTTATTGAATTGAGGTGATTACGCCAAAATTTTGAAAGAAAGGCGTTTGAAACAATGAATTCACCTCTAAGGACTTTAATAAACTCGATTCTTAAAAGTTCAAAAGTCTCCACTTTTGCTCTTAAGAGAATGGATCGAGCTTTCAAAACAAGTCAACAACTAGTCCTTATTTCTCCCATCTAATCTCTTCTTCTTCTTTTCTCTCTTTTTTTTTTTTTTTTTTTTTCGAATTTAGATATATATATATATATATATATATATATATATATATATATATATATATATATATATATATATATATATATATATATAGATGCACATATATATTTCTAATTTTTTTTTTTCGAAGAAGAAGACCTTATAAGAATTTTCGACCGAACTCCACGGGGTAATTATTCAAAAATCTCCACTTTTCTACCTTCTACATATTGGCTAAAAGAAAGAACACCTTTTCTCCGAGGCTCAAATCAAGGTTCTAAGGATAAATTCGATAAAAAGGTAGGCTTGAAAGGCTCAAACGGTTCAAAGAAGGCCCAAATCATATCCCAAATTACTTATTACCCAATACTTCGTATCATAAATGTCCTAAGGTGAGATTTAAAACCGAACAAAGCATGATTCAACCAAAGCAATGCACAAGGTGTGATTCCTAGCAATAATTCACTTCTACGTTCCGTTGAATCGAAAGCTAAACGAGTATCTAATCCCTATCAACATAAAACAACCAATCTCATCATCAAACATTGACCATCTCCCATCATCACAATTCATCGATGCGTCGAACCAAAATTTGTTTTTTTTTTTTTTTGTTTGTTTTTAAAGCAAATAATAAAACGGAAATAATAAAACGACAACTAAAACACAAACTAGAGCATGCAAACTAACAAACTAGTAAAACACAAATAAAACGCACATAAAAGAAAACAAATAATTAACCACCCCCAAACTTAAAATTCACATTGCCCTCAATGTGATTCGCCCGAAGTTTAAGGATAGAAAACACCTGTTTAAGCGTTGGGACCATCATCGGGTTGCTCACCAACTCCACCATGTGCATGAGCATCGTCCTCCTCGTCATCCTCCAATAGCTCGGGTACCGGCTCTAGAATCGGTGCGGGCAATGGTTCCGGTTCGGCGCACTTGGGAGTACCGCACGCCAAATGACGCACAATGGCTTGGAGCATCTTCCCCGACCACCGTTGAAGGGATTCGATTGTGCTCACCTTGTGCTCCACCGTGGCAAGCCGATTTCTAGTAATCACCAACTCTCGCTCCATTCTTCTTTGAAAACGGCGGTCCGAACTTGTGCTTGGACCCTCGGGTGGAGCTAATGGTTGGTTATCGACGGGTTGCTCGCCATCGTGGATGGGTGCCTTGAATTGTCGGGCCGCAAGGTTACTCATCGGCTTCCGAATTCGTGTGAGAATATCCGTCGTTTTGGTTGGGACCTTCGCCTTCTTGCATAGACCGGTAACGAGGCAAGGGAAATAAAACCCTTTGGAGTTGTTGACCATGGAGGTCCAAAACCGGTCGGATATAATTTCGCCAATATTGATCGGTGTGCCCTTAAGAATGTAATATGCAAGAGCACACCGTTCGGGATCTACGTGAGTCCACGAGCGGGTGGGGATAAGGTTGGCAAAGATGAAAGTAAGGCACGCCTTGCCTATTTGGTGGATGTATTTCCACTCTAACTCGTATGCCTCCTCGGTTGAGAGGTTGGACCAAATTGGGGGGCCATCGCACAACACCTCGGCGAGTTGATCTCTTGTGACCGCGAGTTGCATTTGGTCCCAATTGAATGGCTCATGCCGGAGGTTATAGAATGTATTGATGGCCTTGGCACACCAATCGACCCGCTTTCCTCGAACCGTGCTCGACTTCCGATCCGTTGTTAGGAGGATACGGGTGTTGGCGTAGAACTCGCGGACCCAAGATAAGTTGATCGACCCCTCCGGTTCCAATAATGTTTGCCACCCTCGTCGTATGAATTCTTGATGCAACGGGGCAAATTGTGGAAGGGTGATCTCATACGCGCGCTCCGTCACAAGCTTCTTCACTTTTTGTTTCTCAAAACGAGCCTTGGCGCCTTCGACACAAAAAGAATCGTCATCGGGGGTTGGAATTTGATCGGCTTTCTTGCCCTTCCCCTTGCTTTTTGAAGTGCCTTCGCCTTGTGAGGTGCCCTCCCCGTCACGTCCTCGTTTCCCCATGATCTGAGAATGCTTGTGGAGGGGATTTGAAGTGAATTGGTGCGAAAAATTTCCCCCAAACTTGACTCGGGAAAATCGTCGAACACCTTGTGGGCGGTCCTTATTGAATGGGTTTTTAGAGAAAATTGCACCTTTCTTGAATCCTCCCTGCACAAATCAACAACAAATCACCGTGTTTGAGTATTATAAGTGTGTAATGGGTGAATTTTCGGTGAAATTATTGAAAGAAACTCGAAAATTTTGAAAGGAGGGGGTTAGGGTTCGAAGTGGGGAGAGAGGGGAATTGGAATTGTGAGAATTGTGCTTTGGAAAACCCTATTTTAATCTGCCCGTTTTTTTTTTATCTCGGACGGCCGTGCAAGATTTAGGTATAAAATCCGCATGGCCGCGCCGTTTCTCGATTTTGGGCAGTAGCCTTTTAAAACCTCGGACGGCCGTGCGAGATTTAGGTGTAAAATCCGCACGACCGCGCCACTTCTCGATTTTGTAGTAGCCTCTCAAAATATCGGACGGCCGTGCGAATTTTAGTTACTTTTTTCGCACGGCCGCGCCCATCGCCGATTTTATACAGTAGCACTTCGAAAATCTCACACGGCCGTGTGAGATTTCTGCCGTTTTTCTGGCACGACCGTGTGAATAATTTCATAAATAGCACTTTGACCCCTGAAAAATAAAAACTTCTTATATTAGTGCCCCTGAAACTAAATTTTTTTTTTCACGGCCGAGTGAATAATTTCAGAAATAGCACTTTGACCCCTGAAAAATAAAAACTTCTTATATTAGTGCCCCTGGAACTAATTTTTTGTTTTTTTTTTAAAAGCTAAAATAAAATAAAAGCAAAGACTAAAAAAAACTAAAATAAAAGAAAATAAAAGAAAAAAACAAAATCTCGGGTTGCCTCCCGAGAAGCGCTAAGTTTACAGTCTTCAGTCGGACTTTGTCTGCTTCTTTGTTCAAGTTAACGTGACCGAAGTCACTTGGCGATTAAATTCCCCTCCACGATAATGCTTGAGGCGTTGCCCATTGACTTTAAACGATTTTTCGGTTTCGGGATCCAATAACTCGACTGCGCCGTGCGGAAATACTTCGAGTACAGTAAACGGTCCGGACCATCTTGACTTGAGCTTTCCCGGAAACAACTTTAGACGGGAGTTGTAGAGGAGAACCAATTGCCCCTTTTGAAATTCTCGATGCAATATCTTGTCATCGTGCCAACGCTTGGTTTTCTCTTTGTATACACGATTGCTTTCATATGCATTCAATCTCAATTCATCGAGCTCGTTGAGCAGGAGCATGCGTTTCTCCTTGCACGCTTCAAGATCGAAATTCAGCTTCTTAATTGCCCAAAACGCATTATGCTCCAATTCAACCGGTAGATGACACGCCTTGCCATAAATCAATCGAAACGGTGTCATCCCAAGTGGAGTTTTGTAAGCTGTACGATATGCCCAAAGTGCATCATCTAATTTTCTCGACCAATCCTTCCGGGTAGGACTCACAACCTTTTCGAGGATGTTCTTGATTTCACGATTCGTGACCTCGGCTTGCCCGTTCGTCTGAGGGTGGTAGGCCAATGCGACCTTGTTCTTTACACCATACTTGGCCAAGAGTGCTTCGAATTGTTTATTGCAAAAGTGAGTGCCTCCATCACTAATAATTGCTTGTGGTGTTCCAAAGCGGGTGAAAATCTGTCTTTTCAAGAAAGCACAAACCACTGCAGAATCATTAGTAGGAAAGGCGGCCGCCTCAACCCATTTAGATACATAATCGACAGCCACTAAGATGTATACGTTATTGAATGATGGGACAAAAGGTCCCATAAAATATATTCCCCATACATCGAAGGGCTCTACTTCGATCATTGTATTTAATGGGAGCTCGTGCCTCCTTGAAATATTACCAACTCGCTGGCATTGATAAGTGTTCGTTTTGCACGATTTTTGCGTATCAATTCTTCGAGTTTTGGTCTTCGTTCGTCCGAGTTTTCGGCTTTATTTGTATATATTATGTTGTTTTTGTTTAATTTATATTTTAGGTAAAGAGAAGCTATTTTTGCCAATTCGAAACGATTTTGGAAGCGAAGCCGAAAATCAAACCAAACACGTGCAAAAGTGCATTATCGCGGGTGTGGCACTGTTTCGTATTTCAAGCATAACTTTTGCATACGACCTCCGATTGAGCTGCTTCAAGTGGCCTTAGACATCTCACTTCAAGATCTACAACTTTTGTGAAATGCAAAATTGTCAAATTCGGGCTACAAAAGGGTCAAAACAGTGTTTGAAGTTGGCGCAGAAGCCCAGATCGCGATCCAGCCTTCCTGGATCGCGATCTGGGGGGTCTTACAGAGAGCAAATTGGGGTCAGATCCAGATCGCGATCCAGCCTTCCTGGATCGCAATCTGGGGGGTCTCACAGTACATTTTTTGATGAAGAACCAGATCGCGATCCACCATTCCGTATCGCGATCTGGAAAGGCGGTGCGCAGTTTCCAAGGCTGCCAGATCGCGATCCAAGAAGCCCAGATCGCGATCTGGGCACAGAATTCGAGACGAGATATTTTTTAATGATTTCTTACTATAAATAGAAGGTCTCTTATTCATTTTAAAAGATCTCGACCATCTCTCGACAATCTCTCGACCTTTTCTTCGGTTTTGTCTTCGGTTTTCGCCAGTTCTTCGCGGGAAGCTTCGACGAGGGTTTCGACTCGGTTTTTCATAAGCTTTTTCTTTACGTTTAGTTTATGATTTCTCGTGTTCTTCATTTGGATGCTATGTTTGTAATGAACTGAGCATTTTCTTTTAGGGAAATGAAACCTTGTATATATTGATTTTGATTTCCAAATCTGTGATCTATTTGTCGTTCTTTGATTCTGTTTATGTTTTCCTGTATTAAATGCTTTCGATTGTTTGGCCAACAGTTTAATTGATTCTAAATGGGAATGAACTCGAGAGAGGATTTCTCGTTTGATTTTAGGAAAACATAGCTCGGGTTGTGGAAACGGAGACGTGATGCACCTCGGGTAGCCCTTAAGGACTTGACCTAAATGCTCTCTTAATATCAGGTTCTGAACGGAGACGTCGGACCTGTGGGTAGACTCTAACTACACTGGAGACGGGGGTTAGGGTATTTTAGTGTCTGGGTTAGCGAATATAGAATTGACAATAGATTCGGATTTGTAGATCTTTATCGATAGTACATTGGTGGATTTTACCCTAGAAGCCATCACACGTCGGAATTCTTCGTTTATACTGGCGGACCGTTGTTTTTATTTATTGTTTCTTTTTAGTTTCATTTCTCCCATCCATTCTTGGTCGTCTAGATAAAGTTTAGGATAGTATAATTACGGTACTTGGTAAATTTAGGAACTTAATTCCCTGTGGATCGATATCTGGAATTCACTATTCTACAAAACGCGATACTGTACACTTCCGGTCTTTCATACGTAGGTTTTACGCGTATCAAGTTTTTGGCGCCGTTGCCAGGGAATTAGTTAATCTTGAATTTACTAATATCGTTACCAACTATCCTTGCTTTACTTTAGACATTTTTTTTTATTATTAATTTTTTTTTTCTCTTTGATTTATATTATTTATTTTCACAGATTTGTATACATTGATGGCCTCGATTTATGATCTCTCTCTTGGCGAGATTCAATCCAGAGCTGATTACATTCAACAAGAGTTGGAGGATATTGAAAGACATCGAAGGTTGAACCCAGAAAATGGATTTGCACAGACAAATGAGCACTTGTGCTATTTACAAGACGAACTCCAGTTTCTGGCAAATATTTTCAAAAAATTTCAGAGATGTCACTTTCACAAACCACATCCGACCATCCTATATGAAGACAACGAGGTATTTACAGATTTTCGTATGAACGATGAGGTTGAACACCTTGAGGGAATTATTCATCCCAGTTCTGTAGATACTTTTGCGTGTGATGAGAGTGGGATGAAGATGATGGTAGAGGAACTTGACGAACAAAATCCTATCCATATTGCTACTCCGGATTTGAGTGTGAGCGAGGAGACGAGTTTCAAATTTGAGGTAGAGCTTTCTCCAAAGCTCGAGTATCTTGTATACGAGTTTGAGAGATCGGTAGGCAAGCAACCCATCCTAGTCTCCTACCGACTGATTTCCAAAGCAAACGAAAAGTACCATGGGTTGGGATGGTCATTACAAGATTGCAATCTAGTCCATGATATGATTGCAAAGTATGTATCAAGACTGCAGGATGGATGCGCCATCTACAAGGCTTTGGATTGGACATAATCCGTCCAAATCGTGTCGAGCCGTCGACTGTAAAACAGGCGCTGAATGGGAGGCAATCCATTATTTATTTTTCGTCATTTATTTTGTTAGTTCTCTTTTATTTTTGCATTTTTTTGTTTAAATCTAAATTTCACCCATTTTTCTTGATTTTTGCCGGTATCTCGTCCCCAAGGAAAGAAGAGTAAGAAGTCGGGAAGTCTAGGCAATTCCGGCAATTCGCCCTCGGTGCCAAAATTGACGGCACCCCGTGCAACCAAAGAACACTTTCGCAACCGTAGAACACTGATCAATCTGCGGCACGACTGTTCAGGGCGTATTTCTTTCTCCTTTCTTTTATTTTTCGCATTGAGGGCAATGCATGATTTAAGTTTGGGGGGAGTTAGCTAATTTTGGATTTGGTATTTTGCATGCATATCATATAATTTAGTTTTATTTATGTATTTCGATTTCCGTAATTGTGTTATGTTTGTCACATGCATTTCATATAGGATCGAGTGTAAGATGCATTTCCGTATTCTATTGAAGCAAAGCAATTAATGAATTAGTAGATGGGCTAGTTGATTTTAAAATTGAAATTGTGGATAACCGGCTAATTATAGATGTACCTTCCGACTGCGTTTTTGCAACTTGTGTGGATAGCCTTTCGAATCCTTTCCGATTAAGCTTGAGCGCACTTTTCTGAGGGGTATAATAGTCTGAGGTTTGGGGAGCGAGTTAGAATTGAATTATGTGTTCACGATTTCCAGTTGTTGGCTAAAAGTTCTATCAATGGTCTTTACGTTTTTATTTTATGTTCGATGTTAAAAAAAAAAAAAAAAAAAAAAAAGAGAAAAATAATAATTTGTGGTATTGTTGTGATTCACGCTCTGATTTCCCCGCCTTTCTGACTCGAGCTTAACCCGTTGGGTGCACCTCGTCGCCTAAGTCTCCCGAGCTGTCGAGCTTGGGGATTTCTTGGACTAAAGTTCGATAAATGGGTCAGGGAGATAACACAGTGGTGTCGAGCCTTGCACGAGTCACGATTATGCCCGTTTCAAGAAAAATGAAAAAAGGAAAAAATTGTGATGAAAATCACCAAAAATATTGTAGTTGTCATTTCTTTTATTTGAATAAATAGACCTACTTATGCCCAACTCGAGTTTTTGAATTGCAGAATCAAAACTTACTTTTTCACCCACATTTCTACTCAAAACCCTCGATAATTGTGTTTATTGTTTAATTACGGATTCTTGAGTCTATCTTTCATTTTGGTGTAGAAACAACTAATTGCGTCGGTAAGAAAGTCGAATACCTTAAGCCGTATGCCATTCTAAGATTTTAGGTTATCTAGCTCGTTTCATCTTTCGAATTAATTGCAATGCTTTGACCAATCCGGCAACTTTGTGGGTGTGTTGTCTGAAAACCCTCACGAGACACAACTCGTCCTTTGGGGGTACCCAGGGGTTCAACGGCTTGTTGCATACGCTAAATGCAATCGTGATTCCCTACGTCAGTGGCCTAGATATAGTTTGTTGTTTTGTTTCCTTTTGGTTGTAGGTTCGTTTTGATTTACTCGGGACGAGTAAAGATCTAAGTTTGAGGGTGTGATAAGTGTTCGTTTTGCACGATTTTTGCTTATCAATTCTTCGAGTTTTGGTCTTCGTTTGTCCGAGTTTTCGGCTTTATTTGTATATATTATGTTGTTTTTGTTTTATTTATATTTTAGGTAAAGAGAAGCTATTTTTGCCAATTCGAAACGATTTTGGATGCGAAGCCGAAAATCAAACCAAACACGTGCAAAAGTGCATTATCGCGGGTGTGGCACTGTTTCGTATTTCAAGCATAACTTTTGCATACGACCTCCGATTGAGCTGATTCAAGTGGCCTTAGAAATCTCACTTCAAGATCTACAACTTTTATGAAATGCAAAATTGTCAAATTCGGGCTACAAAAGGGTCAAAACAGTGTTTGAAGTTGGCGTAGAAGCCCAGATCGCGATCCAGCCTTCCTGGATCGCGATCTGGGGGGTCTTACAGAGAGCAAATTGGGGTCAGATCCAGATCGCGATCCATCCTTCCTGGATCGCGATCTGGGGGGTCTCACAGTACATTTTTTGATGAAGAACCAGATCGCGATCCACCATTCCGTATCGCCATCTGGAAAGGCGGTGCGCAGTTTCCAAGGCTGCCAAATCGCGATCCAAGAAGCCCAGATCGCGATCTGGGCACAGAATTCGAGACGAGATATTTTTCAATGATTTCTTACTATAAATAGAAGGTCTCTTATTCATTTTAAAAGATCTCGACCATCTCTCGACAATCTCTCGACCTTTTCTTCGGTTTTGTCTTCGGTTTTCGCCAGTTCTTCGCGGGAAGCTTCAACGAGGGTTTCGACTCGGTTTTTCATAAGCTTTTTCTTTACGTTTAGTTTATGATTTCTCGTGTTCTTCATTTGGATGCTATGTTTGTAATGAATTGAGCATTTTCTTTTAGGGAAATGAAACCTTGTATATATTGATTTTGATTTCCAGATCTGTGATCTATTTGTCGTTCTTTGATTCTGTTTATGTTTTCCTGTATTAAATGCTTTCGATTGTTTGGCCAACAGTTGAATTGATTCTAAATGGGAATGAACTCGAGAGAGGCTTTCTCGTTTGATTTTAGGAAAACATAGCTCGGGTTGTGGAAACGGAGACGTGATGCACCTCGGGTAGCCCTTAAGGACTTGACCTAAATGCTCTCTTAATATCAGGTTCTGAACGGAGACGTCGGACCTGTGGGTAGACTCTAACTACACTGGAGACGGGGGTTAGGGTATTTTAGTGTCTGGGTTAGCGAATATAGAATTGACAATAGATTCGGATTTGTAGATCTTTATCGATAGTACATTGGTGGATTTTACCCTAGAAGCCATCACACGTCGGAATTCTTCGTTTATACTGGCGGACCGTTGTTTTTATTTATTGTTTCTTTTTAGTTTCATTTCTCCCATCCATTCTTGGTCGTCTAGATAAAGTTTAGGATAGTATAATTACGGTACTTGGTAAATTTAGGAACTTAATTCCCTGTGGATCGATATCTGGAATTCACTATTCTACAAAACGCGATACTGTACACTTGCGGTCTTTCATACGTTGGTTTTACGCGTATCAGGCATCTATCACAACTTGAAACAAAATTATAGCAATCTTTAAACAAAGTTGGCCAAAAGAAACTTGATTGGAGCACCTTTCTCGCTGTGCGCTCACCTCCATAATGTCCCGCATAATCCGAGCCATGGCAGTGAAAAAGTATATCTCCTTGCTCGCTTTCCGGTACACATCTTCGAATGACTAAATCGCTGCATTGTCTAAACAAAAAGGGTTCTTCCCAAAAGTAGAAATTCACACCGTGTAAAGACTTTTTTCGTTGATGAAAAGTGAGCTCAGGTGGAAGTACATGGCTAACTAAATAATTCACAAAATCCGCATACCATGGTACTTCTTGATTATCAACAACAAGCAATTGTTCATCCGGAAAGTTTTCATTAATGCATATTTGATCTTTTAATTCCGTTTCTAGCCTAGACAAATGATCGGCTTCTTGATTTTCGCTACCCTTACGATCACGAATTTCCAAATCGAACTCTTGTAGCAATAAAACCCACCTAATAAGTCTAGGTTTTGCTTCTTTCTTTTCTATCAAATATTTTAAAGCCGAGTGCTCCGTGAAGACAACGACTTTTGTGCCTATAAGATATGATCTAAATTTTTCGAATGCAAAAACAACTGCTAGCAACTCTTTTTCAGTGGTGGTATAATTTAATTGTGCCTCGTTTAGAGTTTTGCGAGCATAGTAAATTGAATGAAAATTTTTATTCTTTCTTTGACCCAATACGGCACCTACCGCAAAATAACTGGCATCGCACATAAGCTCAAAAGGTTCATTCCAATCGGGCACAACAATAATAGGAGCAGCTACTAACCTTGTTTTCAAGTCGTCGAAGGCTTTGAGGCATTCGTCATTGAAGTCAAATTTGACGTCCTTCTCCAACAAATTGCACAATGGTTTGGCAACCTTGGAAAAATCCTTGATGAACTTCGAATCCCGCATGTCCCAAAAAACTTCGAATCCCCTTTACGGAAATTGGTGGCGGTAATTTCTCGATTGTCTCGATTTTTGCTCGATCGACTTCTAACCCTTTCCTTGACACCTTGTGTCCTAGCACAATTCCTTCTTGCACCATAAAGTGGCACTTTTCCCAGTTGAGCACCAAATTTGTCTCTTCACACCTGCGAAGAACCTTAGCCAGTATTTGGAGACAAGTGTCATACGTATCACCGAAAACAGAAAAATCATCCATAAAAATTTCAAGACCACATTCAACCATGTCCGTAAAAATTGCCATCATACATCGTTAGAAAGTAGCCGGTGCATTGCATAAACCAAAAGGCATACGTCTAAAAGCAAAAGTACCAAAAGGACAAGTAAAAGTGGTTTTGTCTTGATCCTCGGGGGCTATGGCAATTTGGTTATAACCGGAATACCCATCTAAAAATCAATAAAATTCTTGACAAGCTAGCCTATCAAGCATTTGACCAATAAAGGGCAAAGGGAAGTGATCTTTTCGAGTGGCTTTATTTAATTTTCTATAATCCATGCAAATTCGCCAACCTGTTACTGTCCTAGAAGGGATTAATTCATTTTTTTCGTTTTTTATAACAGTCATTCCCCCATTCTTGGGTACGCATTGTACTGGACTAACCCACGCACTATCGGAAATAGGAAAAATAATACCTGTATCTAACCACTTGATTATTTCTTTCTTCACAACTTCCTTCATGATCGGGTTCAATCGCCTCTGTTGTTCCACTGAAGATTTATGGCTCTCCTCCAATATGATCTTGTGCATGCAAAAAGTTGGACTTATGCCCTTGATGTCGGCAATCGTCCATCCAAGTGCTAGCTTGTGCTCTCGCAAAACCTCCAAAAGTCTCTTTTCCCGTAGACCTGTCAAAGATGAAGAAATAATAACAGGTAAGGTCTCATGAGCTCCAAGAAACATATATTTTAAATGAGATGGTAAAACTTTAAGCTCAAGTTTCGGAGGTTCGATCACTGAAGGCTTAAACGTGACAGATAACGGGAGCTCCGTTTCCAAACTTTCAAAGCGTGGTCTTGACAGCGGCTTTGCCGAATCCAACCAACATAGTTGTTCCATCACTGCTTCTTCCTCAACTGATGTTCCTACACTCAAAGATGCTTCCAACGGATCCGCAATTAATGGTTCAACAAAATCAAAATTCAATTGATCTAACACATCAAAAGCAAAACATTCATCACCCTCTTGAGGGTGTTTCATTGTACGGAAAACATCAAATTTAATCGTTTCATCCCCCAAAGACATAGATAAAATTCCATTATACACATCAATTATAGTTCTACCCATTCTCAAAAAAGGTCTTCCCAAAATCAAAGGAATTTCTTTTTCTTCTTGGTATCAAGAACTACAAAATCTGCAGGAAAGATGAATTTATCTACTTTAACCAACACGTCTTCTACTATTCCTTTTGGGTATATGAGTGATCTATCGGCTAACTGTAAAGTCACAGATACCAATTTTATATCTCCTAATCCCAAACTTTGAAAAACTGAGAAAGGCATGAGATTAATGCTCGCACCTAGATCTATGAGAGATTTTGCAAAGAACTTACCTCCGATAGCGACTGGAATCGTAAACTTACCCGGGTCTCCAAGCTTTGGTGGAATTGGGTGAGTAAGAATGGCACTGCATTGTTCGGTTAAGGCTATCATCTCATGTTCACCGAACTTCCGTTTCTTTGATACAATGTCTTTCAAAAATTTCACCCAATGAGGCATTAGTTCAAGTGCTCGAGTAAAAGGAATATTAATATGTAATTCACTCAATTGCTCAAGAAAACTTTTGTAATACGACTCATTCTTCGCCTTTATCTGGCGTTGAGGATAGGGTACCTGAGGGGTCGGCTTAGGCGCAACGACCCTTTTTTCACCTGGTGGATCTGTCAGAGTCTCCGCTTCCTTTTCTTGTTACTCCCCTCCATCCTTGCTTGTCGCCTTCTTCGTCACTTCTTCCAGTTGTCTTCCATTCCTCAAACTGACAGCTTTGCATTGCTCGTTGGCGCCCTTTCGAGGGTCTTCCGTATTCGACGGCAGTGCTCCCGATGGCCTCGCGGTTAGTTGGGTTGCAAGTTGACCCATTTTTGTTTCCATATTTCGGATGGAGGCTTGGGTGGTTGTCATAAATTGCGCCAAGATATTTGCGAGATCACCACCTTGAGGTTGAGCTTGAGGCGGATTTTGGAATCCGGGAGCTGGTCGTGAATAATTAGGCGGTTGACCTTGAGGTGGTGCTTGCCTTTGTCCTTGCTGATTTCCTCCCCACCCAAAATTTGGGTGATCTTTCCATCCCGGATTGTACGTGTTGGAGTACGGGTTCCTCTGTTGTCGGTTGGTGTCATGCACATAATTTAGAGACTCCGTTTCGTCTACGCCTTGGTCGGGGGCTTGGACTGCATGGACTTGTTGTGTCTGCAAAGCCGCTACTTGCTTCGATAGCTTTTCTAACTGGGCCGTGATTGCAGTGACCCCGTCCAACTCCAAAATTCCTCCCGTCTTGACTGCTCCGCTATTCGACCGGTCCGATGCCCGCATGTATTTATTTCTCGCGATTCGCTCCAAGAGTTCGTATGCTTCATCGTAAGTTAGACTCATGAACATTCCCCCAGCTGTAGAGTCGAGCACGGTCCTCGAGTTGTCTTGCAGTCCATCGTAAAATATTTGTAGTTGGCGCCACTCTTGAAGTCCGTGATTTGGGCACCTCCTTACTAACGGTTTGAACCGCTCCCACGTCTCGAATAGTGCTTCACCGGCTTCTTGTATGAAGTTTTGAATTTCTCTCCGAATTCTCTCAGTTTTTGTTGGGGAGTTGTATGTGTTCATGAAAAGTTGTGCTAGCTGGGCCCAAGACAAGATGGAGTGCGGTGCGCGAGTTTGTAACCATTCTCGGGCTGTTCCTTGTAGGGAGTGCTTGAACAGACGGAGTTGCAGTGCTTCGAGTGTTACTCCGTTCATCTTGTGCGAATCACACGTTTCGAGAAAGTTGACCAAGTGGAGATGTGGGTCTTCGTGAGCCAATCCGCTGAATAACCCATTGTTTTGGAGCAAAGTGAGGAGTCCCGCTCGAATTTCGAAATTGTTAGCTTCAATGGGGGGCTGCTGGATGCTTGATTGAAACCCATTGAGTGTCGGAACGGTGTACTCGTGCAATGTTCGTTGACGAGGTGGTGGATTAATTAGCTGGCGTTGCTCTTGCTCGTTGACGATTTCTCCCGCCGCATTCGGTGGGCGCCTTTGGTTATCTTTCCCACGATTAATCTCCTCTTCCATTGTTGCGGGAGCGTTTTGAGCTAACCGTTGATTTCTCCTGGCTTGCCTAAACGTTCGCTCAATTTCGGGGTCGAGAGGTAGCAAGCTCGTGTCGTGCCCTCTTCGCATAAACAGTATCTAAAACAAAATAATTAAATAAAATAAATAAAATAAAATAAATAAAATGGCTGAAGTAAGAAAAATTGCTCAAATTTAATATTAGGATAAATAAATAATTTAGCCGTATTCCCCGGCAACGGCGCCAAAAACTTGTTGGGTGCTAAATACCAACACGCAAGTGCACGTATCGCAAACAAGTAGTAAAGTGGACTCGTGAGAGTCGGATGTCGATCCCACAGGGAATACACAAATTACCTAATCCTAAGTACCAAATTCTAACAATTATGATTTTTATCCAGCCTACTCAAGTTTGTCAATTTAAATCAATTAAACAATTAAACTAATTAAGAAAACAAATAATCACGAGAAAATATCAATATAAAACGGATCTAGGATTTTATCTTCCCCCTATGCGATAATTCGTCACCCAATTAAACCTCTATCATGCAAGTTACGATTCCCGATTATTAACCCAAGACACGAAATTACTCATAACCAGCTGTCGCGTGTATTATAAGTCTATTATTCATAAACGATTCACTATATGTCTATGCAAACCTAGTATGAATAAAGCATTAAATAACAAGTCTCGTAAACGGCTACCTAAGGTATTATCTATATGTCTACGATAATACATGCAATTAACACACTCATCCGGTGAAAACTACTCGAAGGCTCTCCTATCCTAGTTCTAATTATTAAAACGACCTGTCAATCAATTCTAACAATAACATATAGCAACATAAATTAGCTACTTTCATGCGCTAAATAAGATCAAATAGGAGAAATAATCGAAGAATTTAAACTTGCATAATATTAGAAAAATAGGTTCGAATCACCACATAGGGTTCCAACAAAATCCTAGAATAAAAACTTAGCTACTCATGTTCTTAACGAAAAGCATAATAAAAATACGAAAGTTCATTAAAATCTAGAAATAAAAGTAAAGGAAGAACTATGATGAAGATTCGTCAAGTCTTCGTCTTCGTTGCTCCGTTCTCTTGCTCCTAGATTGCGTGTAGAATAATAAAGATAAAAGATAAAAGATAAAAGATAGATTCCTAATTGTGTGTTTTTTGGCCTTTTATAGGGTGTAAAAATATAAGCGGCTGGTTTCCTTGTGTAATTAAACTTCCTTCATTGCGCCACTTCGTGAAACTTCCTTGTGTAATTAAAATCCACCTGTTTTCGGAGCCAAAATTGAAGGGTTTGGAGTAAGAATTTGGAATCAGTCTCTTCGTGAAACTCGTAGAGGACCGTGAGAATTTTAAGTAAGTGCGAAATAGTTTCTGATTCGATCAATTTTTATAGCCTTATAGAGATGAGAATCAGACAACAGTGAATCTGTCAAAAAACAGGGCAGTTTTGAGTATTCGTTTTACGGGGCTGTTTATGTTATGTTGAGCTAATAATTTACGCTATGTGTCTTCTAAGAACTTGTAGATTACATTTTGAGGTTCAATTTGGTGTATTATTTGGACAATTTGGATAACTTTACAAATGCTTATGGATTTTACAATAAACTGTACCAGAAAAGAGAATTTATCCGAAATTCTGGCAGTTTTCTGTAATCATCTTTTGGGGCTGTTTTGAATATGTTCGGATCATAATTTGTGATCAGAGTCTTCAGTGAACATGTAGATGCTGCTTTTATATTTCATTTGGCATATTGCTTTCCTGATTCCGATAATCGTACCAATTATTATGATTTTTCGAATAAACAGTGCCACATAATGCATTTGTTTAAAAACCTGGCAGTTTCATGCAAGCATTTTTCCGGGGCTGTTACTGCTGTGTTAGGTCGATAATTTGGGGTTGGTTTCTAAAGTGAACTTGTAGATGAAGTTATTATCTTTAATTTGATATATATATTAGGCTATTCGGATAAGTACAATGATCGTAGTGATTGTTAGAATTCGCCGTGGCGACAAGAAATTATTAATAAATGTTTAAAGAAATTGACTATGTAAATCCTATTAAGTGATAAATATTTGTATAGATGTTGAGCGTATTAAAAGCTCTCACTCATTCAAGACTTGAGCATGACTCGAGAGTAAGGTGTTTTTATAACACTTGCATTGGGCTTCAGGTGAGGATTCCTATCCCTTGCCTATTATTTATGGAAAAACAGGATATATGCCGAGTACTCGTATCGTTTGGTTTATTATTGTTATTATTCGTCGTCTAAATTCAATATATATTTATTGTCACCTATCTTGTGAACCAATTTGATTTCCGAGAATTGTTGATTCTTGAGCTATTGCAATCTTTGATCGTTTCGAAATCCTTTTCCTGGAACTTAATAAGTTCTCATCTTGATTCGGGAATTATTCCAATAAATTCTCATCTCGATTCCTTGACTACTCAATTGAGTTCGTTTATCGACCTTGAATAATTAAACGAGTTTCAATCTAATTCTCTATCAATTTTGAGTTGTTTCACATCTTGACTTGTATACTAGTTGGAACCACTTCTATTATGATTCATTAAATCATTTGATTTGTTTCTACAGTGGTTCAATGAACGTAAATCGTTCTTTTCCAGACTCTTGGACCATTTAGGATTATTGTATTTATCCACTTAATCATTCGTTCATATCTTGACTTCTCATTGATCCTTTGAAACCACTTGTCTTTCGAGCTATACAACCACGGATTCAATTTTAACCGTAGACCACTGTTGATTGAGATCAATCTTCATCAATTGTTATACGATCTTTAATTGTGGTCACTCTCTTATTGAAACCATTGATCGTACCCTTCTTGACTTGTGATTTTGTGACCACAAGATACTATCACTTGTTATTGGAATCCCACAATCGTTGAACTGTGATATTGGTACTTTCCAAAGTGGAATTCATTATTGGGATTCAAATGTAAATTGAGATAGTTGGAAGCATATCCGTATCTCTATATTATTGATTACTTTGGGGACGCCCTAAGGATAATTGACCAGTTGGGCCCGGGACTGTTCGAAAAAGACTGCTGGGCGGTATTGGGCCGACGGTGGATGGTCTCTTCGACAGTACCCCTATTGGATCTAGACCATTGGCATAGTTGGAGGTTAACTATGCTGATGGATGGATCGACATGCGCCCGGGCATGCCTATTGATCGATTAGCAGGGTAACTCCCTGATCGGGGTTATAAGGTAGTAACGACTAAGGGAGTCACAAGGCAGGTTCAGGTACATGAACAAATTGTTACCATGGGAATCTCCATGGTCTCATATTTGATATCCGAAATTATTATCGTGGGAATCTCCACGAAGTTTATAATTGATATCCGAGAATTACCCGTTGAATATTGTTCTTTACCTGTACATATTGATTGTGTTGTTTATTCTGATCATACTGACGTGCCTTATATTTTGGCCTCTTATTCCTTATCGAACGATCATTCTCTAGATGGTCCAATTCCAACTCCAATTCCATGTTGAACACTTATATTGTGATTATTATTTTATTCGACTGTTTTTCCCTTGTACTCCTCACTAAGTCCACTTGGACTTACTCCTCCTTTATTTTCTTTCTTATTCTCAGTGTCAGGTGCATAAGGGAACGATTGTGTTGACTGCACGTAGGAGTAAAGTTACTTGGAAGTTTTATAGAGTTTAATCGAGTGATGTTGTATTTAAGAATGGTTGTAATTCAAGAACTATGTATACGAGATTAGTTGCGAGCTTTAATTGCCACTTGTATTTGATTTTAATGTTGAGTAGTTAAGTTGAAGTTGTTGTATTAATTAGTAGTCATAGTATTCATTAAAAAAAAAAAAAATATACAGTGTTTCGATAGTGGGCGTCACATTTGATTTCCCTTTGCCTGCCATCTGCTAAATAAAACACTATTAACGTTAGTCTAAATAATAATAATAAATAAAACAAATCATAAAAAATGAATGCAGTTATTTCGTGGACAAACACACGAAATTAATGCTTACATTTCGTGTTTGTGTTCACGAAATACAAGCACTAATTTCGTGTGGTTTTCTACGAAATAACAGTAAAACTGCCAAAACACATATGTTTCGTGCAAAATCATACGAAACAAAAGCTTACATTTCGTGAGAAATCTCACGAAATGTAAGCTTTTGTTTCGTATGATTTTGCACGAAACGTAAGAAACACAAACAATTAAGCTAATTTCGTGGAAAAAATCACGAAATTAGCCCTTTAATTTCGTGAGTTCTTACACGAAACGCAATTTTTTTCCGAAAAGTTTCGAATTTTTTCAAAATACTGAAAACGTATAGATTTTCGACGAAATTTGTTAATATACTACAATAAAACATTGGGTTAAGATTTCAAGTTCGAATTTTACCTTAAATCGTTGTTGAATTACTCGTTTAATCCGCAGGAATGCAAAGGACCCTGGATAGGGTTTGAGAGGATGTTGAATTTTTTGAAGAAAAGTTACAAATGAAATAAAGTCGCACTGCAAGACGGTAAAAGTTGTTCTATGAATAGCATTTCAGATAAATGATTGATAAGACAAACCCACTTAACCGCCCACATATATATTTTCGAGGCCCACCTTTATATACTTAAAATCCCACAAAGTAGGAATCGACCTCTCCAAATATTCCCCCATCCTAAAAATAAATAAAACCTCTATTAATTTAACAAAAAAGAAAGAAAAACAAAACAATTTCAATGATAAACGATTGGCTGATTAACTTATACTTTGCATGATTCACGTTACGGTGTAAATGAGTTGAGTCGACTAACGAATTTAACGAGTTGGTTCAATGAAAGCTTGAGCTCGAGTTTAGTTTTCTTCAGCTCGAGTTTTAGCCCATTTTTTAGCTATTCATAAGCTCACAAACCGTCTATCAAACATTTTTATTTTTTTATATAATAATAATAAAAATATAATTATTATTATAGTATAATAGTAATATGTAACAATTATACAAAAAATCCATTTTTTATTATAATAAAATAATTTATAATAATATCAAAATAATAATATTTATATATAAAAGACAATCTAAAAGCAAATTGGCAAAATTTGCTCAGCTCGAACTTGTTAAATTTGACTCGGCTGGAGCTCGAAAAATTACCGAGCTCGGCTAATTGACGCACCTAATTCAGATTGTACATTTAAATACAATCATTGAATTCATATGCATATGAATATACATAAAAAGTAGTAAAAGAATCACATATTATATATATATATATATATATATATATATATATATATATATATATATATATATATATATATATATATATATATATATATATATATATCCAGTACAAATGGGCATATTTGGTTCACATTATAAGTCATGATGGGACAAGTAGTCTCACTTAGCATGATGTTTGGTTATGGGGTTGATCCAACTGGGGATAAGTGGGTCCACAATTTTTATTATGCAAATGAATTATTATTTATCAACCCAATTTACCTTAGACTATTTACCACCGTATAATCCCATCATCTTATACCTTGAACAATGTCCTAATTACCTTACAAAATGCAACAATTACAAGAATATTACATATAAGTACCTATTTTCTTCTTAGATTCGCTCACCGCCGAGCCCTTATTACGGAGGTAGCACTTTTTTTCCCATGTATTCTCCAATTTCTGTAAATATAGAACTTAATCTTGAGATATACATAATATAATTTGACTACTTAAGTTAGGAAAATGGCAACATTACGAAACTTTTGAAGATAGTGGGTTTCAGACCTCTATTTGCAGGAAGGAATTGTAAAATATCAAACCCCTTACAATTTTGTGTGGTAACAACTGGAATCTTTAACTTCGTGATGTCTCATAAGATCCATCACAGTGTTTTCATCCATAAAATTAGGGTTGTCGTTTGGGCACAAAGGCTACATCATTTTTTTTAGAATCGTATACGGACCCTGCCCCTTCCCATCAACTAGTGCGCATTCCTCCATTAAATAATTAAGGGCTTTTCTTAATTGGAATTTGTAAAATATTTTTCTTTGTATTTTACTCATTTTTCATTTTTTTGTTACTTTACCGGCTTACTGTGCAATGTTCGTTGGGAAATATGTTTCAATTTGGTTGGTGTATTTCATTGTTAGCTGTATTATGAATATACTGCCTTCAATGTGGTTGAGTTTTATTTATTTATTTGAGTATTTTATATGTGAGTTTGGTGTTTTTCCATTGATTTAGATGTTATGTTCTGTGACTGTTTTGCTTACATCATGACACTTACTTGTGTTCAAAATATTTGCGAATGCTATTTGTAGAAAATTATTGGCTTGCCATGGCTTTGACAACACGAGAAGAAGAAATTATAGTTGTGTTGCATCAACTCATGTTTAATTTAAGCCTTTTTTTTCCTCTAATGTCGATGCGCATTTTTTCTCAAATATATAAACTATCATCGTTTGAGTTCTTTGCCATGTAACACCGGAAAATATAGTATGATAGGAAAACACCTTCCCAGCTCAAATATTTGCGTACAAGAGTTGGTTTGAACGATGTAGCATATCATGATAATCTTAGAATGAATATACAAACCTTCTACCGTTTATTTTACATTTTTAGAAAATGTTGGTGGTCTTACAACCAATAGGAATGTGTCAATATGTTAGCAATTGCAATATTCCTTTAAATTTTAGCCCATCACACCAAAAATATTGTCGTCCGATGTCATTTTAACAAATCGGGGGTACACTGTAAGTAAGCACTTTAGCTTGTTGCTTTGCTGAAGTTGCATGAAATGCTAGAAAAATCGCCTAAACCTGTTGGCAAAAATTCAGACAATGAGCACTTTTCACACTTTAAGATAATTGTTGCATGTTGATTACAATAATATATACATCACTGTTACTTGACTTGATTTGAATAATTCCCTTCATCGTCAAACATGCGATGGAGTTGTCTCGATGCATTAGATGGAAGGTACATAGAATATCGTGTACATTGTCTTTAAAAACCAAGATATAGAAATCGCAAAGGCAATGTGTCATTGAGTGTCCTAGCTGTCTGTGATGACAACATGAATTTTATTCGGTGAGAAGGCTTTGTAGCCGAGAGTAGAATACTTCGGGATGCAGTTACTAGAGACAATGGTTTACGCGTCCCCACGGGTATTTAATTACACTTCCCCTAATTTTCATCGAATTAGTAACTTTTAGTTGTAGTAAATTCTTGTACTGTGCCACTCGTAATTACTATTTGGTTGATAACGGTTACACAAATGGAGAGGGGTTTTTAGCACCGTACCGAGATACTAGATCCCACCTTGATGCTTACAGTCTAGGTCCAAATGCACTGAATTTTTTTAGAGAATTCTTTAATATAAAGCATGCAAATGCTAGAAACATCATCGAGAGGGAATGTGGTCTTTTGGAGTCAAGATGGGCCATCCTACGAAGTCCTGCATATTACCTAATCAAAGTTCAAAATAGAATCGTAATGGCTTGTTGTCTCCTTCATAATTTTATACGAACAACGAATGACTTTGACCCGGAGGAGGAAAAATTAGATGATTTTTTTCGTAAGAATCCATGCATCGTTAGTGGTGAATATTATATAGATACTGTTGAAACTTGCGAAGAATAGACGACGTGGCGGGATATCATTGTTGTGAGCATGTATAATGAGTGGTTAATGTCGCGTTAAACAAATTTTCATGTATTGTCTGCAGTCCTATTTTGAACTCGGCTATTTTATTTTCTGAATTTCTAGACGTTTTCTTGTACATGTGTTATAATACTTGTTGTATTTGTGTAATGTACTTGCATTAATGTATTGGTTTCTGAAATGCTAAATTTGTTGGTCTAATCAGTGTAATGTCAAATTACTTCAGACCTTGAAGAGCAAAGTTTAATATTCGATTTGAAAGATATTGTGTCGAGAGGTTGGAAATGTGAAAATGGTTTTAAAACTAGATATCTAGGAACTCTCGAACAATATACGGTACAAAAATTCCCCGGTTCTAACCTCAAACCCTCACCCCATATCCATTCTAAATACATGTGTGGAAACAACATTATGCATCATTGAGCACAATATTATCGAGGCCGGGATTCGGTTGGCATGACACAAACAACACCATAGACGTCATTGACGAACAAGTATTGCAAGAGTATGTTAAGCTATTACAAAAATTGCAATATTTATTGCAGCTCTATTTTTCTTGGTTTGTAATTGTACTTAGTATATTCTAATTGAGTGTTTTTACCCTATTAAACTTAGACGGATGCTAATGCACATTCCATGAGGTACAAATCGTGGCCATTTTACAAATATTGGAGTAGTGTGTTTGGAAAAGATTGTGCCACAAGTGAACACGCAGAGACATTTATGGAAGCCATTAATGACTTGGTGACAAATTCTAAAGGAAAAGAACCGCTTTCTGTGATGAGTATATCTCACAAGTAGATCCTTCAAATGCAGACAATTACTCTCAATATATGTGTTTCAACCGCGTCAACGAAGCAACTTCTGCAAAATCAAAATCAAAATCGAAGAAAAGACCACGTGTTGATTAAGTTGACAATGAGTATGTTGAGATGGCGGCCAAATTCTTTGAGAAAATGCGTGGGTTTCGAGAAAGATGTTTTGATTGCTAAAAGACAAGCGTTTGATGCCCTACAAAATTTGCAACATCTTACATTCGAGCAAATCCTCAACGCAAGTTAAAAAAAATGCGACAATAGCAAAGACCTCGACATATTCTTTTGCTTGAGTGACGAACACAAGGAAAATATGGTGGAAATGATATTAGAAGGTCGTTATTAATTATGATCAGTTTTATTAAGGTTGTTTATTATGCTACATTTGCTTGATGTCAAGAACTTGTGTTATATTATTCTGTGTGTTTTATTTTGGGTTTCGTGAATTATAAAACATTTTGGTGTCTTTTTATATCCGTGTCAAATATTGTGGTAATCTTTTGAAACTATTGGTTGCACTTCATTTGATGTAATATTATTGAGTTTCCTTGCAATGTTATTTTAAAATTAGTGCAGATGTATTTTGACTTACAAATACAAATGTTTTGTTAACTGTTAGTACAAAAGTCAAGTTTGACTTACAAACTTTGATGTTTTATTAATTGTTAATATAAATGTGTAATTGGGCAACCATTCATAAAATAGTTATTATAAGATAGTAATGAATAAAAATTAAGTAATTATTTACCTGAAAGTGTTAATGCTAGCATTGTTGTATAAGATAAGATTTAACTCAATACTCAATCATGAATAACTTTTCAAATAATATCATCCAGTATGCGTCAAATTATTTTTTAAACAACCGTGGTTACTGTTCAAGAAGCACATAATTGAGTTGAAACAACCAATAACAATATTAAATATATTCAATTAAGTTTGAGCACAACAAATTCCCAACCTCATACAACATCCACCATATTGATTACAACGCAATCATATTTTCAAATACAGGGCATCATAAACGAGGAATAATTTATTGGAAATGATGGAGGAAAAAAATACCCTTTGTTGCGGACAAGCTAGAAATCATTGTCCTGGATTAGCATCCGTCCATGAAGTTTGTACGCCGACCATGTAGCCGCAATGGCGAAATTCCGGCCGCTGGCGGTGTAAATTGTTTCCGCCATTATGTTGTTACTCGCCTCCTCCTCGAATTACTACTTGCTATACTCATTTGTGAAGGATCAGTGAAGAGTAGACTCCAAACAAAAAGATGATTTTAATTTTACAGAAAAACTATTTAGGGCTGCAACGCAAATTGGTTGGAATTTGGGGATTTCAAATGGGGATGTAGAGAAGACGCACAGTGGCTATATAATATTTTATCTTGTATGGAAATTTACGACAATTTGAAACTTTACCCTGCTGATTCGTTTATATCAACAAAACAAAACACGACACAGTTAGTCAAGATATTATGATTGTGGAACTAATACCAAACACCAAATGGCATGATAAAAATTACTTATCAATATTTTAATCTCACTACTAAGTATCCTATCCCAACCTATTTGTCCAACCCTCCAACCAAAGATGCCCTTTACCTACAGTTGATCCCGACTTACTAACCAAGACTCAAAATAGAGAACACCCGAGTAGTCTGGGCCTCATACTAAATAAAAATTTGGCACACTAGGGTCAAATCTATAGGTCGGCATACCGAGGTACCATCCATAGCACTTAGCGAGCATCGGGGTAGGTAATGGCAAGTACAGAGTACCGGGTGAACATCTGGAGCAAGTGAGAGCAAGAAACTGCTCCGTCAACAGATTTAACCACCACTTAGCCAATAATGCTGAAAGAAATCTTAACAAAACATGACTGGTAAATATGGTAAATATCACTGATTTCCCAGAATATTTTACTACGCGATTAGACCGTTATATGTGATTGAAGGGTCATTTGAAGTCCATGATCCATCCCCCTATATTAGGTAATGTTTCGTAGTTCCAAAAGTACGTAAACAAAGAGAATTTTTTTTTTGTTAGTAAAATCATATTTGTGTGTATCTATGACTTGCCTTATTATCTTAGAAGAAAACTAAGTTGTCGTCGAATGCTAATTCAGCCTAAGTTCGAATCTTCCTTCATTTTTGTAGGACAAAAGCCATAATATCCTCATATCAATCCTCAGATGGACAATATCTCCTTGTCCAAATCTATAGTAGCACATACTCGATCAACTAGAGTGTCTGTGCGAATTGAGTTATAAGATGTCGATTCCCAACCATACACCTTGCAGCGAGCACTCGCTTATTGTTCAGTGTGTAAACTGCACACTTTTAGGCACTATTTAGGCTAAGAATTGAGTAATTGGATGATCATTTATGTAGAATTACATCTTAACTGCGTTTAGAAGGTAAAATCACGCATTTTTCGTATTATACGTGTTTTCATTTTTTATTTTAGTGACAAAATAGGAATTGGAACAAAAGATATCAAAAACTATCAAAGGAACCCTAGGGTTTCTCTGACAGTTTTTGATATCTTTTGTTGCAATTCCTGAAACAACTTTGGCAACATAATTCTGACGCTTTGGATTATAATTCGTGAATATGAACTCCTACAATGGCACGGGAAAGCTACCTAATGGACTGCTACAACTCCAGTTTCTTATCATGAATCCCAATTCGTAAGGTAAGACGCTCTAAATAGGGTTTTAGGTCCACACACACACACACACACACACACACACACACACACACACACACACACACACACACACACACACACACACACACACACACACACACACACACTACCACCAAATAGCAACGACACCCTAGCCACTGATTGGTCGGTGTACAGTTATCGATCGCTGCGATGGCCGAAGGCCTATAAATAGAGTCTTAGAATTTATCCAAAAATTATCAATTAAAAGACCTAAAATACATCATTGGGGGTGGCTAAGAAGCCTGTAAACATAGAGAAAAAGTTAGAGATTTCTCTTGGAGGCTCGAAGAAATGTTTGGGAGAAAAAAACGAAGGCTTGAATCGGCGATAGAGAGACAATGACCTGACAAGAGATTCTTCGGCTTCCATTGAGCAATACAATTTTATTTCCCTCCTTTTTTTGTGGACTTCTATGTTTGTCCAACAATTTACTTTATGTCGTTCTTATGTAGGATCTTTGAGGATCTTTGAGGATTCCTTGTTGATATTTGAACAATGTTTTGAATTGTGTCCTCTCTCTTTCTCTTTTTGAATTTTCACTGATTTTAAGTGTTGTGATTTTTCGGCAATTTTTTTCTAACTTTCTCTACAATCAAATTGAATAATACAACATTGTATACAATGTTACTAGTATTGTCTCCTCAAATAACACAATAATCAAAACAGGTTTTCTTAACTAATTTGTTTTTAAAATGTCAACGTAAATGATAAATACATATAAAAAAATGCTAAATGCAGTTGCGAAAAATGTTAAAGGTTGTTGGCCGAAACTTCATATAACGGCAATATAGTACTTTTGCCTTTATAGAGACGGGTCTCCATAAGGATGATTTTGGTTTGGATTTTTCTCTAGTTTAATGAGATTCTAGGGATGCACCTCATATCAAACCTATGTAGAATAGACGAATATGTGAATCTAACACTGGTGAATATTTATGATTTTGA
Source organism: Erythranthe guttata (assembly GCF_000504015.1). The sequence goes on from NW_012193213.1 coordinate 289,538, forward strand.
ATGACTCTTTTTATTTATCATTTATATACTCGAACCTTTTTCAATTAAGATCTATAAAGTAAATACATATAATGAGTATTAAATTTGCATAGTTTAACTTTCAACTCAATTAATAAAAACATTGTAGAAATTAAAAGATGGAAATACAATTTTCATATTCATAAATTAAAATTCTAATCGTAACTCAAACAAAACAAAAACTGATTTTCTTTTTTATTTTTATTTATTTTTATTTTTTGCCGTCGGTGCCATTTGAGTTGATGAAATAACCAAAAGAAAAAAAAAATTCAAAATAGTGTTCAAATTGAAAGACTAACAATTGAAAGAAAAAGAAATCAATAAATAGAAAAACACAAGAGTGGCCCACCAAGAAGTCGCTATTTTATTTATCTTTCACCCTATTTTATGAAAGACATGATTAATATAATAAATGACAATAATAATGATAAAAATAAATATAGTATACTATTAAAAAAAATAGGGAGAACGTGCCACTAGTTTTGAAAATATATACGAGGAGGTCCAATGATTTTCCTTTTTCATAGTCAAAAACCCTAATTCTAATCTTAATTTGGTAGACCCCCTATGTGCAAGTTATATGACTGTTTTACCCTTATTATTCTGTTTTAGTGAACAAAGCCAAAGAAAATCATGATCCTTTTTAGACGGAAGAATCTCTCTCTCTCTCTCTCTCTCTCTCTCTCTCTCTCTCTCTCTCTCTCTCTCTCTCTCTCTCTCTCTCTCTCTCTCTCTCTCTCTCTCTCTCTCTCTCTCAGTTATCATTTTTTCTATGAGCGATATACGATTGCATAAGGTTTCCGTTTCTCTCTCTCTCTCTCTCTCTCTCTCTCTCTCTCTCTCTTCTCTCTCTCTCTCTCTCTCTCTCTCTCTCTCTCTCTCTCTCTCTCTCTCTCTCTCTCTCTCTCTCTCTCTCTCTCTCTCTCTCTCTCTCTCTCTCTCTCTCTCTCAGTTATCATTTTTTCTATGAGCGATATACGATTGCATAAGGTTTCCGATGGCTAATTCCACTTGATTTTATTCAATTGCGACGGTTAGTTTTTATTTTTACAGAGCATTTTAAGGTTTTTTTTTTTTTTTTTTTACAGAGCTTTTATGGTTCGTTTGGTTTATGATCAGATGTGTTTGAGTGTTGTACGATTGGGTGTATATTCGATTTACAAATCAGATAGGCTTGTGTTTTGTACAGTTGGTTTTGTTTTATGTTATGATTACATGGTGTTATTGTAAATTCGGGTTGTGTTGGGCATTTCAATTTATTCAATTTGAGGCGCTCGTTTTTACATAACTTTTTTGTTTTTTTGCATGAAAGGATGTGTGTATTGTCATTTTGATTTTTATTGAGGGATACCAGAGTGATGCATAGTAGCATAATTATTTTGCATACCAGAGTAGTTATATAGAGTAGTCATATACTGTAGTATATTGTAAATGTATTTATTCTTCTGATCCTTTTGTTACGGTTGCAACATGTCTACCAATATTGTACTAATAATGAGGTTTGGAGAATATTTGGGTGAGAAATCGGGTCATTTCTTTCGGATTTGAGGAATTGGTTGGATTCGTACGGGCGAACTAGGGCACGTTGCACCGGAACACCATGTCTCTGACGTACACAGTCGTTGATCATAGAAATGGTGTGTTGTGTGATGGCGATGATGTGTTTTACATGCTGTCGTTAGCCCGTGAATTGTCTATTGACCGTGTTGAGGTGAATGTTAAACAAAGAGAGGGAGACGTTGTTGATGTGGTATCAAGTGTACCATACTTGACTAATCAGACAGAGTCGAATAATCAGTTCCAATTAGAGATTGGTCAAGGTAGTGGAAGAAATTACTTGCAAAATGCTGAAATGTGTGCTAAAACTTAGTTGATGGGTGCTAACTGGGCTAACCTGAGAAAGGACGTTGGTCAAGTTTTTCGTGGAGGTGTTGTTGAGTTTAGGAAAGCTTTATGCATGTATTCGATTGGAATTGGATTCGAGTTTACATGCGTTGAGAATGAGCATGTACGTGTCCTAGCTGAATGCAAATACATGATAATAAAAACTGTATGTGGAGGATACACGCATCAATTGAGAAGGCTAATGGGTATTTTTATATAAAGAAATTTGAGAAGCATCACACTTGTGGATGTTCTTTTGGGTCGTCAATGCCAAATATAATGATGTCTGATATTATTGCTGGTATGATAGTTAATGTTGTACGAGCTTAGCCAAACATAGTAGATAATGATGTCATCGTGGAAATGAAGCTGAATTATGAAGTCACATTACCTATTATGTGGCTTGGAGGTCTGTCACGACATGGAAGTAACATGTATTTGGCGATGATACTAGTTTGTACTCATATTCACTATCCTATTTTGAAGAACTTGGCCGCAGCAATACGGATAACGTTTACAACCTTGACGTTGATGCATATACGATGATGTTTCGACGTGGTATTTTGGATAGGGTGAAGAATACATTCCCTGATTGTCTTCATATATATTGCTTGTATCACTTGCAATTAAACTTGTCAAGTAAATGTAGAGGCTGTGCATCTGGTTTTCGAAAGAAGATGACCCATCTGTTAAATGCTTGTGAGTATGCTCCTACAAAAATTGTGTTTGATGTGCATATAAGGGAATCTATGGCAACTGGAGGGACAAGGATTACCAATTTCTAGCAGACTTTCCGTATACCAACTGGACTTGTGCACATTTTGATTGAGGGAAGAGATACGGGTAGATAGCCTTTTTATTATGGTGGTACTCCACCAACCTCTTTATTATTCTAGGTTTAGATGTTATATATCTTTCACCAATAAGCTCATCTCTTTAATATATATTATAAATAATGGATAATTTAATATATATGACAAAATTACCCCCAACCCTTTAAACCCAATTCATAATTGTAATCCAATCTAACTTCGATTTCATCAATTTTGAACAAAAAAAAAAATACAAATTTTGACTTTTTCTTTTTCCTTTTCAATTTTTTCTACATTTTTTAGTATGCCACTGGCTTCGAATTTTTATTTTGAATTATTTTTTTCTTATTTATATTTTTCATGTTCTACATTTTTATTTTTTTAAAAATGGTTTTATTTATTTATTTATTTTTAATGGTTTGTTTTTCTTCATTTCGATTTTTTTAATGGTTTTTTTCCCATTTATTTTTAATATAAAAATGTTTTGATCAAATTGAAATCTGCTACATATTATCGAAATCTGCTAGGTATTATTGAAATCCACTAAATATATATCAAAATCCGCTACATATATTGAAATCCACTACATATTTATCGAAATCCACTACAAGTTTATCGAAATCCACTATAAATTTATTGCAATACACGCTGAAATTAACTCGAAATCCACTATAAATTTATCGAAATCCACTCTGAAATTAACTCGAAATCCACTATAAATATTTCGAAATCCACTCTGAAATTAACGTAGTCCAAAAATAAAATTAACGTAACCACTACACTATATCATTAACATAACCCACTACGAAAAAGGTAATATGCTACGCAATTGACATAATTCACTATGAAATAAATGCAAATCCACTATTAAAAAATAATCCACTATTAAATAAACATAATTCACTGTAAAGTGTTTGTACTGAAAAAATAAAACGACTACAAAAGTTAACAAAAACAGTAAAAAAATCGATTTCCATCGAAAACCAGTGTGAATTCTAACAAAGAAACATTAATAAAACAAAATACTGACGGAATAACATTGTGAGTGAATGCCACTGTGTACTGTATAAAGCAGTTGCCCAAAATAAATAAATTCAAACAACATATATATATATATATATATATATATATATATATATATATATATATATATATATATATATATATATATATATATATATATTTATTTTTTACAAAATTACATTGTACAAAAACCATAATAGAGCGGCTAACAAAATGAAATCAGAGGGTCGCACGGCTAGCATACAGCTGAACCATCGAGGGTTGCACTGCTCGTGTACTTGAGATCCCTAAATGAAACAAGCTAAGATTAATTAGTTCCTCTTAGTCTCATTGGAATTCAATGTGATTGAGTCCAACATTCGTAATTTTAATTACGGATGAGAATAAATAGAGGAAAAGAATCCGATGGAAATTTAGTGAACTTTCTATATTGGTAAAATTCCTGATTTGGCAAGTCCTAAACTAAGATTTCCAATTTCAAAAATTTGAAAATTGCAAACTTGTACTCGTATTGACGTGAAATTTGCGCTCTTCATCAAAATATAATTGTTATATTTTTGCGAGCATTCGTTTGCTAGAAACGAGGCGAGGAAGAGAGTGGGCTTATGATGTTGAGCCTAACCTAACTTAGGCTTGTTAGGTATTTATCAAGGAGCATATCAATAGGATTTATATATCTTGGGAAAGACACACAAAAAAACACATCACAAGCTTGAAACCCTAGCCTGTCTCCCTCCATCAGCCGTCCACCTTGCAACCGAAACCCTGCCTCCGCCAGTCGCCGCCGCATCGGCATCTTCCTTTACCCCTCATTCTTCTACGTTGTACTTAGCCTATCACATATCTAGTGCTGCGTGGATAGTGGATTGAATATAAGAGGTAAAACAGAGGAGGAAGATTCGTCTGCCGCCAACGATGGTACCAAGTTCGCCTTCACGCGCCTCCATGTGCCGCCACAAGCCAGTGATGTGGGAAGGCAATTCTGAAAAACTGCTCTCGGATTTTCTGCGCAGTCCATCGAGAAAATCAACCACTAATCGGATGGACGTGAAATTTTGAAAGAAGCTTCAGAACCCACGGGTCCACAATCTCCAAGATTGAATTGTCCATACAGTAAATAGTAATGGAGATATATTCTCGGAGCAGGCTTGTAATTTCGGATCAGAAAATAGGTCGGATCAGTAGGAGTGGGAAGAGCAGCTAGCCATCTTTTCGAGTCTTCGTTCGATTCACACTTCAAGGGTAAAAGTTCATTTTTCCGAATTAATATATATATTAATTAATTTAAATTAATTCAGATTAATGTATGTTAATTTATTATTGAATCACATGAATCTATATGATCAATTATGTGTTTATGTGAATCGTTCTTGGAGCATGTATATTATTTGATTTAATTTCTCAAGCATGCTATGATGACTTATGTTATTTAAATTAATTATATATGCGAGCATGTTTGTCGATGACTGGAAGCAAAAAGGTACGCGAATAATTGTAATTAATGTGCACGTGTTTGTTTATATAATTAGTTTATATAAATAAAATAAAATTAATTGTTTTTCGTTGCGTACACGTGCCATATCCCCAACATGTTTAGTATCCTCTTTTGGCCATGTTGTTGTCCGAATTTGGAAATAATTGAAATAGCTTTCCAATTCCTCCGAAACCAGGTGATTTGGAGTCCCGATGAGAGAGATATGCACAACTTAATGGACACTACCGAAGATGTTGCGGGATTCCTTCTTTTAATTTTATTTTATTTTCTTAATTGCAACTCTTTTCTTACTATTTGATCGTTTTTGCTTCATGGACACATCATTTTCGATTTGCACGTATTAAAAACAAAATCAACCAATTAAAACAGAAATATAAATTAATCTAACAAAAATCCACGAAAAGGTAAAAAGTATTGAGTGTTATTTATACATTCCACAATATCTTTTTGATCTAGTGTTTTTGCACATGATTGTTGATGCGTATTAAAGTCTTAGAATTGTACTTTGTATTTTCATTAACGTTGTTGCAAATGCACTTTGCGCATGGTTTTGTACGTGTACGTTTGTGCATGTCATTTTGAGCGAGTAGGTTTGTGTAGTTATTTAAAGTAAACAAAGTTCACCTTCAAGGTTCAATTTTAAACATTTTCGGTCCCCGCCGTTACATGACCGTTTGCAAGTAACGGAAAACACTATTTTGGGGCCAAAATTGAAATTGAATTTTTTTTGCTACATATAATACATATAATTAAATTTTTAATAATAGGAAAATAAGTTAACTAAAAATACGTGATTAGTATTATTTTAAATATACTTGATATGTATGATTTTAGTCGGTATACAAATTAATGAGTAATCAATTAAAACTTATATATTGTATTTAACACATGAATAGAAATTAAATTCAATAAATCAACACTACAAAAGTTCACGTCCTAATTATTTGTTAATATGGACGATTCAATAAAATTATTTTAAAACTTGAATCACTAATTAGATTATAATACCAAAACAAAATAATTAAAATATATATTTTAATATATTATTTCATGCACTTTCACATTAAATTTTCTAATGATTGATAATTTTCATTTTCTTTAATTTCTTTCCATAAATGTTTTTTTTAAAACAATTTGGTTTTTTTTATCCTCTCGCGTTAATCGTATTTTATGATCTCTCAGTTCAAAATATCGATACTTGAAATTGGAATATTAATTTAATCTTATCTATTATTCAATATTTTTCTATTTATTTTTATATTTTCTTCTCGGATACATCTTATATTTTTTCCATTTGTTTTTTTGTTTTTTTATAGTAAAATCATAACACATGCTTGTTGAAAGTTTATTTATACAAATTTTTCTTTAATTTAGATTCATGAAATGTATTTTTTACGTTGTACCATAACATATGATTAACTTTATATAGAAAAGAAGGCTTGCCAGAAACCCTAAAAGAAGTTTTTTTTTCTAAATATTGTTGTGAAATATTTATTTTCTTTATTTTTTTCCTTTTTTTATAGCACATTGAAAGTTATTTATCTGTTTCCCATTGTAATGGACTTGAATATACTCAAAAAAAAAATTATTTATTTTTTCTTCTTTTTTTATAGAACACGTTTCGCTTTTTTTTTAATTGTCTTTTTCTTTTTTTCTTCTTCCTTTTTTTCCCCTTCCCCACTATACGCGGTCAATTTGTTTGCACATCTTTTATTTTAAAATATTTTAATTTTCTTTTTTTATTCTATTTTTTTTCTCTCCCAACACTAAATTTTCTCTCCTTTTTTGTAGGACACGTTTTTTTAATTATTTTTTTTTCTGTATTTCTTTCCCTTCTCGGTGAACACGATTAACTTTGAATTTTTTCTTTTCACTTTTGTTTTTTTTTAATTATTTTGTTTTTTTCTTTTTTCCTATTCTTTATGTTTTTCCCCTTCCAGCACTAACTTTTCACTCCCTTTTTATAGTACACGTATGTGTATTAAATTTTAGGGGAAAATACAGTTTGCACCCATGAACTATACGGTTTGTCGCAAACGCCCCCCTAAACTACAAAACGTAACAAAGAAGCCCCTAACATTTTTGGTCAACGTAAAATCGAAATACACCGTTAAGTTTTGAATTTTTTTTGCACAAATTGAATCATTTACATTTTTGCCCTCAAAACCCCTATGAGCAAAACCGTCTTTCGCTCTTCATCACCCCTTCTCTCTCTTGTTTTCAGTTCATTATAAACAAACCTTTCTAAACTTCTTTGTAAAAATCTAAACATATATTAGAGAGACCAAGAAGGATCAAGAGAAACTTAAGTTGTTTTACGGTCAAAACTGTTTCTTTTCTTACCTTCAATTTCAAGAACCGGAGCTTTTTGAGGTACAAATTCACCAAGATTAAGAACACTTAATGGGTTCGCAAAATTTGAAAGATTAATGGTCAAAATTACTCCGGCCACTTGCGATTTGAGGATTTGATGTAGGGTATGCAACTGAAGTATTGAAAACTGCCCTTCAGAACCACCGTCCTCCTCCGCTTCTTCGCCCCCTACCTCTCCGCCAAAACAGCGCCACCGTTGAAACCACCCTCCCACTCTCCATCCAAAAAATTTTCTGAACTTTTAGTTTATAAATTATGTTTAAATTTGGGTGATTACTTATCATTAATAATTTTAATTATTTAAATTAAAATAAAAATCAAACAGGCACACACACACACACACACACGTAAATGATATATATGTACATACATACATCTATATACATACATCGATACACGATACTGAACGGTAAAACAGTCAAAACAAAATCAACAACAGTAAAAGTGATTAAAAAGGAAAAGTCAAAAGGCTAGGTCAACAAGCATAAACGGAATTGCAACGTAGGGGGGTTTTTGTTACGTTTAGTAGTTCATGGGTGTGTTTGCGACAATTTATGATGGGCTTATTTATAATGAACCCTAAAAACAAAGCAAACTCTATTTATCTATTTGGATAAAAATAAGTTTTGACGACTTAGATCTTCTTCATAGTAGAAGATAAGATTTACTAAATTATTATATGGAGATAAAAAACGAGGGATTTTTTGTTCGTTCAATTAATTTTATTGAAGTCAATCAAGGGGATATTAGTGAATTTCATAGTTTAGGTTGATATTTTAATGATTTTAATAGTTTAGGGGAGTTATTTGAATTATACTTGCAAATTATTTTTACCCCTATTTGATAAAGATATCGAAATCCTTCTTTGTTTAAATTTATAGTTCCGAACATCTCCTCTTCTGAGTAATACAACATATTCTATTCAATGTGGGAGCGCGTGCGTCGTCGGCTCAGGGCTGCTACTCGATTCTTTGATTCTTCGATCTTTCTCCTCTCGGATTTCACCTCGTATACTTCGATCTACTAAAACGTTGCACTAGACACGAAGTAGTTAAAATAAAACGGAAGAAACGAAAAGAGTGGCCAAGAGAGAGAGGGAGCGGCTAGGGTTAGGGTTTCGAGTGTGTTCATTGTGCAAGACCTATAAATCAAGTATTTATATTGTCTCGCATAAAAGCCCTAACGGGCTTAAGTTGAACTGGACGTAACAACTTAAGTTCGTTAGTCTTTTATTCGCTCGTTTCTCTCCCCCTCCACGATTGTTTTAAGCAGTGTTTTTTTGTTATTTATATAAAACTTTTAATTTTGTTCAGTTTAGTCCCTAGAAAAAAAAATAGACCTTGTCTTAAATTACCCTATATTTCTGCCCCCCAAAAAATCCCGCCGCACGACCTTTCGCAACCCCGAAATCAAGCAGTCCATCATCCGTGCCACCAGCCACCATGGCTCCTTCTTCGACTACGCAATTATTGCCGATGCAAGGCCTCTGCCGTCGTGGGGTGCGAGTAGGCGGTGTGCGCCTGAAACTGACCCCAACCACTGCCTCGCCTCTCGCCATACCGGACGTCGATTCCACCGAGATGCGAATCAAATGCCTCGGGTATGAAACCCCAGTCACCATCTTCAGCCTATCGTACTGCTACAGTGGATGAAGAATCATCAAAGACAAGAGAGAGGCGGAAGAGAGATTTGTGGTTTGATTGGGAACCCTAATATACGTTTAAATAAAATAAGGGTATAATGATATTTAGTTATTTTTATTAACAAGAGGTGTTTTGGATTTACCTTAAAAATACAAAATAAATTTGGGCTCATTGTAACTACACATGTGTGATAAGGGATTTTTGTCGAATAGTCTATATCACAAACTCCTCTCGTTGAATTTTGATTTCATAATAAATCCATTTTATTAATTGATATTTGACACAAGTCCATTTGATTCAAATTTAAGGATAAAGGCCCTTCTCATACTCTCTCTCCAAATAACTCCTCATAAATCGCACGCCATTTCAGATATTTTTATTATTTTTTTTTCCAGAAAAATATTATTTTTTTTAATTTCAATTTCAAACAAAATATTGCTTTCATTTTATATCAGTTTTTTTATTCTTTTTTATTTTTTTCCACCAGGTTTAAAAAATTATGATTTTAACGCTCAATTTTATTTTAATGTTTTGTTTTTTTTTATTTCAATTTTTTTTCCACCAAGTTTTCGAAAATTAAAATCCACTATATACTCATCGGAAACTACTACAAATTTATCGAAAATCACTGTAATACCATAAAATTCATTGTAAATTTAACGTAATCCACTTTAATATTACCATAATCCACAACAAACTTATTTAAATCAACTAAAAACATACATAATCCACTACTCACACAACTCTAAAAATAAAAAAAAATAAAAACGTAAATTCACTGTTCAAAAATCCACTATTTGAAACATAAACCACTACCATGTCCTAGAAAAAGTGTAGGACCAGTACACCACCACCAACAAGGCCGACGAGGGTCACTAAATCAATCTGAACAAGAAAAAAATTAATTAGCAAATGAAAACCGATTTCCAAAATCAAAACTTTTGTGTCACACCATCATTGGTGGGAACGAAATTTGGGAAACTTTCATAAACAAATTATTTCCAACCTACTAATATTGCATAAATCTGTTGAAACGATAAATGAATGAGGGAACAACAATGACAACCACTCTGTATAAACAACTGTGTAAACATGAAAACCTCTCTGTATAAACAACTATTTAAACATGAAAACCACTCTGTATACTTATCAAAATTCACTATAAATTTATCGAAAACCACTCTGTATACTTATCGAAATCCACCATAAATTTATCAAAATCCACTTTGTATACTTAACGAAATCCACCATACACTCATCAAAATCCACTATGAAATTAACGAGTTCCACTATACAATAAACAGAAGATCAATAATAAACATATACGATTTTTGTTTTACTTTTTCAAACTTAATCCCAAGTCCAACAAAAAGTTGTTGATGTATTCATACAAAAGAAGCTTGTGACTTCTGTCCTAATTGAAGAAAAATAATTATACTCAGAATTGAAGAACATAATTCTAAGTTTTGTATAAACAGTCCCAATTATCGAAGAAAATAAATTATGCAATTAAAAGTTTAAAGGCTCCGATAAAAAAAATGAACAAAAAAGTCCATTATTTCTCCACAAATTGCCAGTTAATGTATTGTTTTTCAATTAAGGTGTTGTTTTTCCAATGCTGTTATCATTATTTATTCTTTTTTAAAAAAACAAATTTAACTTCACATTGTAAAAAAATTAATATGTAATTATATACATTATTTAAACAATCAAACAATAAAACTTAAATAAAATTCAACATATCCCTTCTTAAAATAAAATAAACAAATCCAGATCCAAAAACCCTATGGCTTAATTGGACTTAATATATAAAACATACAAAAGAACAAATTGATAATAATTAACCAAAAAAGTTCTACTAGTTGTTACGTTTTTATCAAGTTTTGTAACATTGAGAGAATGTTGAAATTGCCGAGATTGAAGCCCATTACGACGATTTTGGTTTTGAAGAGAGAGATGTGAATGAAATATATGAGTTGTGGATACTGTCTTTTACGGCCAAATCGATCTGAAAATTGCAGCGGCGTAGGCAAAAAACGATGGAGAAGAGACGAGACGGAAAAGACGAAGAGAGAAGACAACAGAGAGAAAGTGGTGGGGGGCGGCGAAGAAACAAGCGAGAAAAAAGAGAAGAGATCGTGGGATATAGGGTAAATGGTATAATTGTATTAACATAATAAAATTGTATTATTTATGGTGATTAAAAATATTTTGAATTTTTCTTAAAAAGAGAAAAAAAATATGGGCCCATCTTAATTGCACAATGCATGAGGGGGTTTTGTCAAATAATCCCTAAAAACTAACTTATTGGACAATTTTGGGGCTTTCATTATATAAAAAAGTTTTTCAGTAGGATTTTTTGTTATTTTTCTAAAATTATTATCCACCAATAAAGTCTTGTCTTGAAGACTAAAATAACAAGAGTAGTGAAGACATCTGATAAACACAAAAGATAAGAAAATAACAGCTAAAAACTGCATTACAAACATCAAACTCTCTACTTGTACCACATTAGACACAACCATTAAAACCTTATAAGAGTTGATTTATTTATTTATTTATCCATATTCTATTAATTGTGTCTTCTTCTATCCAACCACTGGCACTTTGCGAACAAGATAGTTTTCATCCATAAAAATACAAACTCGATTGCAACCAAAAATCTCAAGTGCTTCCCCGCCTTGGGGAAGGAAAACTACGTTTACGAGGGGATTATCATTCATAATAATTTCCTTAGCTTCGTCAACAGCTACACCAATTAGATTTGGCCATATAGTATTGTACCAGTTTTAACCGCAACATTCTCTACTAGTGCATTGATCGCTTGCGCAAAGGGGATAACGCGGCCATGCGTACGGCATTTTCTTTTTGTGATCTTCTCTTCTGGTGCTCTCTTCTTCTAATTTGTAAACAAACCATCTTATTCTGAGATATTTATAGACTTGTCGTGAATTATCAAAATCATGGGTTATTATACTAGTTACATATATAATTGATTTTGAGATGAGATTAATAGTTATTGCATTCGATTTTTTTTTTTGATTTTAAGAATCTTATTTATTTTCTCCAAAAAGGAAAAAATATTATGTTATCCATAAATCACGTATTATTTTATCAATCAAAGAATAATATTTTTCTTGAGGTCAAACTTACCATATTCAACTAATTAGGTATTTTGGTAATGATTGATTTTTGTTTTAAATTTATTTATATATATCGATGAAAAAATTATAATTAGAGCTTCGTTAAACTATGTTACATAGACACGGGAACGGGGACACGGCGACACACAGACACGGACACGGGGAAACCTTTAATCAAAAAAAGTAGGACACGGGAACGTGGGGGATACGTGTAAATATTAAAAATAAAGGGGTCTATTTGTAAATTATTAAAAAAGTTCTTTTGCTTTTTTACAATATTAAAATCATAATATAGTTGGAAAGAGAAAAGAATAATACTGCACTAGGCACAACGTGGAAAATAAAAATGGCAGAAGTAGAATAGGTTTGGGCTCTTTCAGAAAAAGCCTTTTTTTACTACTTTGACACGTGTGTCAATTATAGATACCCGTGTCCAACTATTTAAATATTAGAGATACGCCCCACCAGCGTATAATACGCGTATCATCGCGTTTCGTGTCAGAAACGTATCTGACACGGGGAGACTTTTCCCTTTAGCCGTATCTATGTAACACAGTCGTTAAATCTTTGAAACAAATCAAGGAAATGATACACTAATTATGTTTTTTTACAATTTGCGACAAAAAAGTAAGAAAGCATATTATATTCTGCTAAATTGAATTTCTAGAAAATACTGTAATCTCCAAAAGATGATTAAAATTTTCCTATGAACGAAATTCTAAATCTTTCTTTGCAATGTCACTCGTTACTTGATTTTCTTCGTGGAAGCAATGAGTGAGCGCGGTTGCTGGATTTGTTTTCGAACACAGAGTCGTATATTTGAAGCAACTCCAATGGTAGGCATTAAAATGGAACATCTAACCCTCATTTTATACTTAAAATAATATTTTGGTACTTCTAAAAATATTAGAAGAACTCCAGTGGGGGAATTAAATGGGGTATAAAATGATAAGACTACCAATTTTGATTTCCAAAACTTAAAATATTCCACTCCAATGGAGACATAAAATTGATAGTTAACTTGATAATCAACCTCCTGGAGGTGCAAAAATGGATCCCAGAAAGTGAAGTATCAAAATCGTGACTATCCAATCAACCTATCATGAGTTGACAAGGGTTATTTAAAAATATAATTATTCATATATTAAAACTTTGATAATTTATTTGATGCTTATGGCTGGAGTAAAAAACTTTTAAGAAGGTATCAAAATAATATACAAAATAATATAAGAGGTATCAAATAAATTATTTTATTTTTAAAATGCGTTAAACATGAATTAATAGATATACTTGGTCCCTATTCCATAAGAATTTATTAAAAAAAATCTTTTTCCACATTGAAATTGCGGTTATTATTTTCTGGGAATATTTGATACTTTTTTTAGTGTGTGTATTTCTGTACCATTAGGAGATGAAATTATAAAAAAAAAAATAAAAAATACTACAATGTGTCTATTGGAGAAGAAATTTTTAGTATTGGGTATCAAAATGGTAGTTTTAGCATTTAATACTCCATTTGATTCCCCCATTGGAGTTGCTCTAAAATTAAACCTTGCCAAGAGGGGTATCTTTTCCTACAATCATTTTAACCGCCAAATTCGAATCTGATTGAATGAAAATATGAGGGTTACCACGTTGACCTTCGAGATCAATTCCGTCCGAACTCCGAAATAACACGCGAGTTGTTTTTGTTACATTTAGTAGCCGAATTCATTATTTAGCATGGATTTCAGTAGTTATTTCCTTAATCGACTATGTCTTAGTTGATAGTCGATTACTACACCTGGCAGTGAAAAAACAAAGTTTAAAAAACGAGAGAAACATTATTTAAAAAATAAAAAAACAATTAAATAATAACAACAACAAAAACAACAACAACAACAACAACAATAATAAATAGAAAATAAAAACTAAGTTAAAGAAAAAAAGGAAAAACGAAAAATGGGGACGAGAGTAGTGGGAAGAAGATAGTGGAAGGACATTGTTGGGATTATAGAGAAGGTAAAGAAGTATGGGTTTATCTCAAAGAGTGAAATGGATTGAGTCACACTCTATTAATGAAATGTTTGAGGATGTTTTCTCAAACAACCTCTAAATGGAAACTACCACACAAATTTGTCTCAAAAATAGATCATACGGTTGACCACATAAGGGTTAATAAGGGGGTGGCTAGAACCAATACCAATTTTTTCTTACTTTAGTACCACCGAAAAAAATAAATAGATAATAAATAGTTAATGAGATAAATACCCTTAATGAAAATCAAAACCAAATATACATTACAAATCTCATTTTTCTTTCTTCCCAAACACATAAATCCCCCTCAAACCCATCTCCCTCTTCACAAACCCCTCACCTCCTCCTTCTTCTTCATCTTCTTCCTACCGACAAACCCTCATAAAAAATCTCAAAACTAAAGAAATCAAAACCTTACACAACTTGCAAAATGGAGTCAAATGTCAGTAAAATGATAGTTTTCGATCAAGGAGAACACATTACGATATGTATCCATGTCTTTATTGAGCATAAAAATCGATTTTTAAGATTATTTTTTTAAATCCGCCATATATTTTCGACACAGTAATGTCGACTATATACCCCACATTACTACACATTACTATAGTTATATATAGTAGCATGTAGTAACATATGCATGTGATTGTGTATTTCAACCTGTATTTGTTGGTTACGAGTTGATTTATAATATAAATATTTAAATTGTGAATTTTGTTGTTGGTATTGTTGAATTTTTTGTGTATATAAGCGGTGATCCCGTGTGTGTACATAATTGATCGGCCATGACTTTGGGGTAAAATAAAGAATATAACTACAAATAACTATAGTCATTTGTAGTCGTTTTCAGTGCAGCACGTTCCATTCTTCGGTCCTTTGTCTATCGCCTTGAAAAGCCTTGATTTGTCTTCGGCTTCGATTCGTTATGCTTAGAAGCTCCAAACAAGCCCTAAAATCTCTTGCTGTCTAAAAATCTGCCAAGAGAGCGCTGGTTTACGTTTGATCTTATGTGCCCATAGAATGCTATGCGTTCTCAACTTTCGGATCTCGCAAAGTGAGAATGTCTTTTTTCCTCTGACTTTCTCTTTCATTCGAAAAACGAAGAAAGCGATATATATATATATATATATATATATATATATATATATATATATATATATATACTCAAAATAGGTTTTGTCCACTAATTTGTTTTTAAAAATTAAACGTAAATGATAAATACATATAAAAAAAATACTAAATGCAGTTGCAAAAAATGTTAAAGGCTGTTGGCCGAAAATTTATATAACGACATTATAGTACTTTTGCCTATATAGGGACGGGTATCCATAATGATGATTTTGGTTTGGGTTTTTCTCTAGTTTAATGAGATTCTAGGGATGAACCTCATATCAAATCTATTTAGAATAGACGAATATGTGAATCTAACACTGGTGAATATTTATGATTTTGAATGACTCGTTTTATTTATCATTTATATATTCGAACCTTTTTCAATTAAGATCTATAAAGTAAATACATATTATGAGTATTAAATTTGCATAATTTAACTTTCAACTCAATTAATAAAAACATGGTAGAAATTAAAAGAATGAAATATAATTTTCATATTCATAGATTCAAATTCTATTCGGAACTCAAACAAAACAAAAAAGAGTTTTTCTTTTTTTTTTTGCCGTCAGTGCCATTTGAGTTGATGAATTAACCAAAATAAAAAAAAATTCAAAATAGTGTTCAAACATGAAAGATTGACAATTGAAAAGAAAAAAAAAATAATAAATAGAAAAACACAAGAGTGGCCCACCAAGAAGTCGCTGTTTAATTTATCTTTCACCCTATTATATGGAAGAAAATGATTAATATATTAAATGACAATAATAATTATAATAATAAATATAGTATATTATTAAAAAAAATAGGGAGAACGTGGGATATCCCTAGTTTTGAAAATATATACGAGTAGGTGCAATGATTGTTTTTATTCATAATCAAAAACCCAAATTTTAATCTTAATTTGGTAGACCCCTTGAGTCCACGTTATATGACTGTTTTACCCTTATTATTCTGTTGTAGTGAACAAAGCCAAAGAAAGTCATGATTCTTCCTTAGCGGTTTAGACGGAAGAATCACACACACTCTCTCTCTCTCTCTCTCTCTCTCTCTCTCTCTCTCTCTCTCTCTCTCTCTCTCTCTCTCTCTCTCTCTCTCTCTCTCTCTCTCTCTCTCTCTCTCTCTCTCTCTCTCTCTCTCATTGAGCAATATACGATTGCATAGGTTTTCCGATGGCTAATTCCACTTGATTTTATTCAATTGCGACGGTCTGTTTTGATTTTTACAGACGATTTTAAGGTTCTTTTTTTTTTATTTTTTTTTATTTTTATAGAGCTTTTGTGGTTCGTTTGGTTTATGATCAGATGTGTTTGTGAGTTGTACGATTGGGTATATATTCGATTTACAAATCAGATGGGCTTGTGTTTTGTACAGTTGGTTTTGTTTTCTGTTATGATTACATGGTGTTATTGTAAATTCAGGTTGTGTTGAAGCATTAAAATTTTATTCAATTTGAGGCGTTTTTACATAACTTTTTTTTTTTTCATGAAAGGATGTGTGTATTGTCATTTTGATTTTTATTGAGGGATACCAGAGTCATGCATAGTAGCATAATTATTTTATGTATACTAGAGTAGTTATATAGAGTAGTCATATACTAGAGTAGCACACTGTAAATGTATTTATTCTTTTGATCCTTTTGTTACGGTTGCAACATGTCTACCAATATTGTACTAATAATGAGGTTTGGAGAATAATTTGGGTGAGAAATTGTGTCACTTCTTTAGGATTTGAAGAATTGGTTGGATTCGTAAGGGCTAAAACCATGTCTCTGACGTACACAATCGTTGATCATAGAAAGGGTGTGTTGTGTGATGGCGATGATGTGTTTTACATGCCGTCGTTAGCCCGTGAATTATCTATTGACCGTGCTGAGGTGAATGTTAAACAAAGAGAGGGAGGCGTTGTTGATGTGGTATCAAGTGTACCATATTTGACTAATCAGACAGAGTCGAATAATTAGTTCCAATTAGAGATTGGTCAAGGTAGTGGAAGAAATTACTCGCGAAATGCTGAAATGTGTGCTAAAACTTAGTTGATGGGTGCTAACTGGGCTAACCTGAGAAAGGACGTTGGTCAAGTTTTTCGTGGAGGTGCTGTGGAGTTTAGGAAAGCTTTATGCATGTATTCGGTTGGAATTGGATTCGAGTTTACATACGTTGAGAATGAGCATGTACGTGTCACAGTTGAATGCAAATACATGATAATAAAAATTCTATGTCGAGGATACACGCATCAATTGAGAAGGCTTGTCAGGCTCTAAGTCATGCCGAACAAACACAAGGGCATTGTGTTAACTGCAATTGGGAAATAGGGTAATAGTAGTAAGTTTTCATTAGTTTATTACTCTTTATGATTATGCATGCCTAGATGTTACATAGTCAGTCATCGCATTTTTTGTGTTTTTTTCACTGAGTTGCATGTGTATTAAGGGACTTGTAACACCCCACGTGTTCAAAACACGATAATAAAACCTCTAGTCACATAAATACTAAATTCTACCAAAAATAGGGCTATACGTGAATTATTGATATCCGAATTATTAGATATCAAATTTATTACGTGACCTTATGTGCCTATGTGTTTCGGAAATTATGCATGCATATTAGAAATTACCATAATGTGAATATATATATATGTGTGTGCCGTGTGTGTGTATAAAATTAGGGGTGGATTATTAATTAATTAGAAAATAAATACATGATTACCCTAAGCCTAGCCTAATCCCTACTAGTGCCATTCTCACACTCAACCTCAAGCATGCCTACTTAGAAGGCCAAGAGTCCCTTCTCCCCCTCCCCATTTCGGCTGCAACATATCCCCCTCTCTCTCTCCATTGTTTCTTTTCTTCCTCCAACCACCGAAACCACCATTGCCATCAACACCACCAAGCTTGAACCCCTCTCCAAATCAGCAAGATATTTCTCAAACCAACAATGAGAATTCCCTATCTCACCCTTGCTCTCGAATTTTCCAAGAACACTATAAATACATGGTGTCCTTTCACTAGTGAAAACACCTCTCGTCTTGAAATCTATACCGTGTCCTTCCATATCAAGGTAGCTTGGCTGAATCTTCAAGCTTGAAGAAGGTAAGAAGCTGCCATTCAAAGTTCTTCCACCTCTTCTTTCTTCTTCGTTCTTCCCTTTCTAACTTTCGGTTTTTCTTTGAAGGCTCCCAAGAACCTTCCCCTTTTCATCTAGCCTTTTTCCTTTCTTTTTTTTTAAGGTAAGGAATCGAAATCCTTGCTGCAAATGGAGGTATCAAGTATTAAAGATAAAATTTCGAAATTAATTAAAAGACACCCCTAATTCTTGTTTTTGGGTTAATTCTTGTATTTACTTGTTCCTTTTTGTTAGTTCCTATGATTTATGTTATTGCATGTATGATCAGAGGTCTTAAATGGTAGATTTGAGTCGATTACCTTCATAAAAGTTTCGGTTCTTTCGAAAATTGTGAAGAAATTAAATTTGGGAAAAGTTTTGGGGTTGCATGTGTAAATCGGCATATTTTCGGGCCAGATCTGCAATTTGTGAAATGTCAGGTTCATATAAGTTTTCAAAATTGGTTTTTTTGCATTTATTGAATTGAAATTCCAGATTTAGGAAAATTTTAAGAAAAAGAATGATTTTTGAACTCCTAGTGGTCTTGTATGTATGGATCTAAAAGTTTTGTGGTGGAAAATGGAATTTTCAAAGTTGTTGCATAAATTAAAATTTTAACTTCGTTTTCTGCATATTTTGAATAAAGATTTCGGATTTTTGGGGATTTTTCATGAAAAGTGGATTTTGAAATTATAGTGTTGTTGCATGTGTAATTTGAAAGAGTTTTGGGGTAAATCTGTAATTTTCGAGAAATTGGGTCCAATTAGAATTCCAGGTCTGTTTTCCAGCATTTAGTAAAGGGAAATATTAAGTTTTAAAGGGGTTTTACTAGAAAATGGAATTTGTGCATTTTAGAGGTCTTGCATGTCTAGATCTAGAGAAGCTAGGGTGAATTATGTAATTTCCGGAAATTTAGCATCAAATCACTTCTCACTAAGTTTTCTGCCTAAATCTAAATTTCAGTTAAGTTAAGGGTCGATTTTTCATGAAGGTATGAATTCTTGAACTTTAGGGTATATTGCATGAGTGAGTCTTGAACTTTGGGGGCAGAATTGTAATTTTTAGAAGTTCAGGGGTGTTGTGCTGAATACCCGAAACCTCCAAAACTAATATGGTTCCTTGATCCTAGAATTTAATTGAAATCAAGTAGCTTGAGGAAAGATAGAAGATAGGTTGATTCTTAATAAGTTTGTGTTATATTCTTGGGTGAGTATGCGTGAATACACAATTTGATAATGGTTAATCTCGTGTGAAATATGTGTTTAATTGTCACTTGATTGATATTTGTGATGTTCTGTGGCTTTTATATTTCTTATGGGTTATTGTGGAATATTTATACCTTTATGTACTCAACCGAAATTCTAAGTAATTCGGCCGTGCCATTTTTGTAATTAACTAAAATAAATTGGGGAATTAATGAAATACTTAGAAAAGATGAGAAAGGATACGGGGGGCCGGTATTCCAACCATAGATACTACAGTTGGGTGGTTTGATTCTACCAAAACGGGCTCAGAATAATCTTCTCGTATTCTAAGTAAAGAAGTTGATTTCTCATCGGATCCGATAAAAAGAAGAATTCTTATGTTTCTATAGTTAATAAATTATATGTACTAGAAATGTAAATTGTGTTAATTGTTGTTGTGCTTGTGCTAGTATTATATAGTATATGTAGTATGACTATATTTTAAATTCTTGGTATCTTTCGATAACCTTACTGAGCTTTGTTAGCTCATATAGATATTCTCCGTTTGCAGGTACTAGTACTACTCACTCCACCGGATTGGACTAGTCGACGTTTCGAGAGGCCGACTCCGGGTTTTTGGCTCGTATGGAGGATCTACTTATAATGCTTGTAGTGCTATCTTTTGTGTATATTGTCCTTAGGACAATTACTATTTCTATAGTAGCTCATGTGTATTATTATCCGTGGTAAAGGAGACTAAGTTCTCCGAATGTGGGCCCTTTTTGTTAAACTATGGTCCATTTATTAATATGTAGTTTTAATTATGGACTTTAACCTTTTTCTATGTTTTATCAAGGTGACACCACTTAAAAGTCTATATTACGTAATCATTGGGTAATTAGACGTATACTCCACCATCCCACTAAATCATCCCGCCGAAATATTTTCCGAAGCCGACTCCGTCTTTAAATTCTAAGTCTCAAAGAAAATAATAATAAGATGTAATCGGTTCACTAAACCCCTTGGATTCTACCCACATACCCAAATACTTAAATAATACCTTTAAAGCTTCCGTGCATGGCAAACCCTCTCGGTTTGCTATACGAATACTAGGGGGTGTCACAGGACTATTATTTTTACTTATAACATAATTTTTCTCGGTTGCATTTCCCGTAGTTAGTGAAAAATCTGACAACAATTAGGCTTACTTTCTTACTCATTTGAGGATTTCAATTGGCACGGATCCTGTGGTCACATTTTTATCGGATCGCAACTTCGGTATTTTGGATTGGGTGAAAAATTCATTCCCTGAATGTGTTCTTATATATTGCTTGTATCACTTGCAATTAAACTTGTGAAGTAAATGTAGAGGCTGTGCATCTGGTTTTCGAAAGAAGTGGCCCATCTGTTAAATGCTTGTGAGTATGCTCCTACGAAAATTGTGTTTGATGTGCATATAAGGGAATCTATCGCAACTGGAGGGACAAGGATTAAAATTTTTTAGCAGACTTTCTGTATACCACTTGACGTGTGCGCATTTTGAGTGAGGGAAGAGATACGGGTAGATGGCCTCTTTATTATGGTGGCACACCACGAACCTTCTTTATTATTCTAGGTTTAGATGTTATATATCTTTCACCAATAATCTCATCTCTTTAATATGTATTATAAATAATGGCAAATTTAATATATATGACTAAATTACCACCAACCCTTTAAACCCAATTCCTAATTGTGACCCAAATGAACTTTGATTTCATGAATTTTGAAAAAAAAAATCCAAATTTTGACCTTTACTTTTTCAAAATATTTTTTCTAAACATTTTTTAGTATGCTGCTGGTTTCCGACCTTGACGTTTTTTTCTGATTTTTTTTTGTTTGTTTTTTTCCCCGCGGCTGACTGATGATAGTAAAGTTACTATAAATACAATAATATTACTGTCGACCACATCAATATTTTTTTTTGACTTTCTTATCTTGATAGATTTTTTAACTGGTCAACTTAATAATATAATTGTCAACTATTGTAATATTGATGTAGTTGACATGATATTGTAAACACAATAATATCATTGTCACTAACATCAATATTTTTATTTTTCATTTTTGGCTTTTTTATTTTGTTTGATTTGTTGGTCCCCGGTCGACTTAATAATATTATTGTTTGTTAGAACACTATTGTGATTGATAGTAAAACTACTGTAAACACAATTATATTATTGTCAACTACATCAATATTATTATTTTTTTAGCTTTTCTATTTTTTTTATTTGTTGACCAATGAACGTAATAATATTATTGTCTACTATGATAATATTCTTGTGGTTGACAATAAAATTACTGTAAACACAACAAATGTCACTGTCAACCACATTAATATTATTATTTTTATTTTGACTTTTTTATTCTGTTTGATTTGTTGACCGTCAACGTAATAATAATGTTGTCTACTATTGTGATACAATTGTGGTTAACTGTAAAATTACTGGAACAAAATATATTATTGTGGTTGACAACGACAGTAAAATTACTGTGAACCACAACAATATTCATTTTTTGGCTTTTTATTACGTTTGCCTTTCAGAACTGGTCAACATAATAATATTATTGTATTAAACAATAATTTATTATGTAACATAGTGATTTTTTTGTGTATGTGACTGTATTACACAATAATATAGTTAATATTACTTTCAACCACATTAATATTACTTTTTTTACGGGGGCCAAAAAATGTTCAGGAAAAAAAAACACTAAATAAATAAAAAAGTAAACACCGCCGGTGACTGGCGGCGCTAGGAAAAAAAAAAGCCACCGTCGGCTGACCGGCGGCGACGGTCAAAATTGGATTATGATCAAAATTGAAAAATTAGTGAAATGGTCGAATTAGGTCAAAGGAATGAAATTGGAGCATATTAAAATATGATGGGGTATTTTAGTCTTTTACACACGTCTTCACGTTGTTTGGATTTTTATGTAAAATAGTTTTTGATTTTGAGCTTTTTTTTATGAATAAATAGCCAATGATGAACTTATTTGTAACAACTACTTCAATTAATTAACATTTTCGGTACGAATGAATTTTAGTAAAAAACATTCATAACAATATTACATATCATTCTTGTTAATTCTCTCTATATTAATCACTTCCTTCCTCAATGAAGTTTAATGTTTGTAATAATTCAAGAATAATAAGAAAATAACTAGAAAAAGATAATTATTAATTCATCATTAAAACTCTTGTAAAGTGATATCTTATATATAAAAGAAAGAAACGCCGGGCAACCCTAAAAAACCCTAATGGTATTTCAGTAAATAATTATTTTTAACATTTTTTTCTCTATTAATTTCTAGCTATCATTTTTAACAATTACCAAAATTGAAACTAAACCGCGAAGAATCCTACCCTAATGGTACTACTGTAATTATTTATTTTTATTATTTTTTCTCTACTAATCTTTAACAATTATCAATCTTCTATTTTTCATCAATATATCTCAAATCTTAAGAGGTAAATATAAAAATTCGATTTGTTAAAATCTTAATCTTGTAATTCTTAATATGTAAGATTTAAAAAAACTAATGTTATATAAAATATGAATAATACTACATTATTAAATTTTTCTATGTTAGTGGACTATATTTTCTTATTATGTCTTAAATTGGATTTTTTTTTCAGTTTCGAAATAATGTCTCGTGCATCACACGAGGAAAAATGCTAGTATATAATTAATACAACATAAATATTTTTGTTCTAAAGCAGCAATCAATACAAAATTGAGATATGATGTACTATATATTGAAGCATAATCTAATTCATAAGGCAAAATAATTCAAGAAAAGTAATTAAAAACTAGGGGATATATGACAAACATCCATCATTGATATTTTACTTACTGATAAATCCATTTTTATTAATTGATATTTATTATAGATCCAACTGACTCAAATTATCTAAAATACCCCCATTTGATATTACTGAAACTTACCATGTTATATTATTATGAAAAATTAATAAATTTATTTTAAATATGCAAATCCCCTTAATATTTCCCCATATCACGACATTTCAGTTTATATTTTTCCTTTTTTTTAATGGCTATCTTTTATTTTTTAAATTTTTTTATATCCGATTTTTATTTTGAAAATAATTTTTTCTTATATTTTTCATGTTCTTCATTTTGATTTTTAAAAAATGTTTTTATTTATTTATTTTTAATGGTTTTTTTTTCTTAATTACGATTTTTTTTTAAATGGTTTTTTTCCCATTTTTTTAATAAAAAAATACTTTGATCAAATTGAAATCCGCTACATATTATCGAAATCTGCTACGTATTATTGAAATCCACTAAATATTTATCAAAATTCGCTACATATTGAAATCCACTACATATTTATCGAAATCCACTATAAATTTATCGAAATCCACTATAAAATTATTGCAATCCATTCTGAAATTAACTCGAAATGCACGATAAATTTATCGAAGTCCGCTCTGAAATTAACTCGAAACCCACTATAAATATATCGAAATCCACTCTGAAATTAACGTAGTCCAAAAATAAAATTAACGTAATCCACTACACTATATCATTAACATAACCCACTACGAAAAAGGTAATCTGCTACGCAATTGACATAAACCACTATGAAATAAATGCAAAGCCACTATTAAAAAATAATCCACTACTAAATAAACATAATTCACTATAAAGTGTTTGTCCAGAAAAAATAAAACGACTACAAAATTTAACAAAAACAGTAAAAAAATCGATTTCCATCGAAAACCAGTGTGAATTCTAACAAAGAAACATTAATACAACAAAATACTGACGGAATAACATTGTGAGTGAATGCCACAGTGTACTCTATAAAGGAGTTGCCCAAAATAAATAAATTCAAACAACAACATAACCAAGCAAAATCACAACAATTGGGCATATTAAATGTTGTAACCGATTTATACATAGAGAAAGATAAATAATTAATATAAGTTAATGAAAAACCTATTGAGATCCATAACTTCATTGGCCAGAAGACGGTGAGGAAGGTGAACAAGCAAATATCTTAAAGAACTCACTTTCCGGCCACTTGCCGGTATCCACTATTTATCTATATCTCAAATCCCAAAACACGAAACCTCTATTTTTGGGTGCACCAAATTCAAATACTTTAATTTAAAAAAAACCCCAAATAAAGAATTAGTCTCTCTCTTGAGTAAACGAATCCAATTCACCGAACCCATCTATTAAACTCCTCAAAGAAGAAAATTCGTCGTTGATTTCTCTCTCTAGGCAAACAGTGTCAAACTTGAAGACAATCTCCCGCCCAGGAGCGTACCTATGCATATGGCTGGGGTGGCCCCCGCCGCCCCAAGAATTTTTATTAAGCAGTATTTTTTTTCTCGTTATTTATGTATTAGTTAATGCACTTTCGTCCACCCTCCCCCAAAACTTTTAAATTTCTACACTTTAGCCGCCCCCCCCCCCCCCAAAAAAAAAAAAAAAAACAAAATCTTCTATTAAATTACCATATATATCAGCCCCCTCAAAAATCTCGCCGCACGACCCTTGCAACCCCGAAATCGAGTAGCCCCTCATCCGTGCCACCACCCACCATGGCTCCTCCTTCGACTACGTAATTATTGCCGATGCAAGGCCTCCGCTGTCCTGGAACTGACCCCAGCCACTGCCTCGTCTCTCGCCATAGAGGACGTCGATTTCACCGAGCTGCGAATCGAATGCCTCGGGTCTGAAACCCCAGTCACCATCTTCAGCCTATCGTACTTCTATAGTGGAGGCTATAGTGGAGGAAGAATCATCGAAGAGAAGATAGAGGGGAAAGAGAGATTTGTGGTTTGGCTGAATCCCTAATATACATTTAAATAAAATAAGGGTATAATGGTGATATTTAGTTATTTTTTATTAATAAAATGTGTTTTGAATTTACCTTAAAAATGCAAAATAAATTTGGGCTCATTGTAACTACGCATGTGTGATAGGGGATTTTTGTCAAATAATCTATATCACAAACCCCCCTCGTTGAATTTTGACTTCATAATAAATCCATTTTATTAATTAATATTTGACATTAGTCCATTTGATTCAAATTTTAGGATAAATACCCTTATCATACTCTCTCTCCAACTAACTCATAAATCTCAGGCCATTTCATATTTTTTTATTATCTTTTTTTTTTCTAGAAAAGATATTGTTTTTAATTCCAATTTCAAACAAAATATTGCTTTTGTTTTATTTCAGTTTTTTATATTCTTTTTTATTTTCTTTTTTTCAAACAGGTTTAAAAAATTGTGATTTTTAACGCTTTTTATTTTAATTTATTTTTCCATGAGGGCTGTGAAAATTAAAATCCACTATATGCTCATCGAAAACTACTACAAATTTATCGAAAACCACTGTAATACCGTAAAATTCATTGTAAATTTAACGCAATCCACTTTATATTACCATAATCCACAATAAACTTATTGAAATCCACTAAAAACATACTTAATCCACTACTAACACAACTCAAAAAGTAACAAAAAGAAAAACGTATATTACTGTTAAAAAATGCACTATTTGAAACATAAACCACTACTATGTCCAGGAAAAAGTGTAAGACCAGTACACCACAACCAACAAGGTCGACGAGGGTCACTAAATCAACCTGAACAAGTTAAAAATTAATGAGCAAATGAAAACCAATTTCCAAAAGCAAAACTTTGGTGTCACACCATCATTGGTGGGAACGAAATTTGGGAAACTTTCATAAACAAATTATTTCCAACCTACTAATATTGCATACATATGTTGAAACAAAAAATGAATGAGGGAACAATAATGAAAACCACTCTGTATAAACATGAAAACTACCAAGTATAAACAACTATATAAACATGAAAAACACTCTGTATACTTATCGAAATTCACTATATATTTATCGAAATCCACCATAAATTTATCAAAATCCACTATGAAATTTACGAAATCCACTATACAATACAACAAAAGATCAATAACAAACATATACGATTTATGTTTTACGTTTTCAAACTTAATCGCTGGTCGAACGAAAAATTGTTGATGTATTCATACAAAAGCAGCTTGTGCCTTCTGTCCAAATCGAAGAAAAAAAATTATACTTAGAATTGAAGAACATAATTCTATGTTTTGTACAAAATATTCCCAATTATGGAAGAAAACAAATTATTCAATTAAAAGTTGAAAGGTTGCAGTAAAAAAATGAACAAAAAAGTCATTTATTCTCCACAAATTGCTAGTTAATGTGTTGTTTTTCAATTTAGGGGTTGTTTTTCCAATGCTGTTATGATTATTTATTCTTTTTTTTTATTTTTTAAATTAACTTCACATTGTAAAAGAAATGAATATGTAATTTATATACATTATTTAAACAATCAAACAATAAAACTTAAATCAAATCAAGATATCCCTTTTCATAATAAAATAAACAAATCCAGATCCAAAACCCTATGGCTTAATTGGACCAAATATATAAAACAGACAAAAGAACAAATTGACAATAATTAACCAAAAATTGTCTAGTAGTTGTTACGTTTTTATCAAGTTTTGTAACATTGAGAGAAGGTTGAAATTGCCGAGATTGAAGCCCCTTGCGACGATTTTAGTTTTGACGAGAGAAATGTGAATGAAATATATGACTTGTGGATATTGTCTTTTACGGCCAAATCGATCTAAAAATTGCAGCGGCGTAGGCAAAAAATGATGGAGAAGAGACGAGACGAAAAATACGAAGAGAGAAGGCAACAGAGAGAAAAGTGGTGGGGGCGGTGAAGAAACAAGTGAGATAAAAGAGAAGAGATCGTGGGATATTGGGTGAAGGGTATAATTGTATTAACATAATACAATTGTATTATTTGTGGTGATTAAAAATATTTTGAATTTTTCTTAAAAAGAGAAAAAAAATATGGGCCCATCTTAATTGCACAATGCATGAGGGAGTTTTGTCAAATAATCCCTAAAAACTAACTTATTGGACAATTTTGGGGTTTACTTTATATATAAAAGTTTTTCATTAGGATTTTTTGTTATTTTTCTGAAATTATTATCCACCAATAAAGTCCTGTTTTGAAGACTAAAATAACAAGAGTAGTGAAGACATCTGATAAACACAAAAGATAAGAAAATAACAGCTAGAAACTGCATTACAAACATCAAACTCTCTACTTGTACTACATTAGACATAGCCATTAAAACCTTATGAGAGTTGATTTATTTATTCATTTATTTATTTATTTATTTATTTATTTATTTATCCATATTCTATTAATTGTGTCTTCTTCTATCCAACCACTGGCACTTTGCGAACAAGATAGTTTTCATCCATAAAAATACAAACTCGATTGCAACAAAAAATCTCAAGTGCTTCCCCGCCTTGGGGAACGAAAACTACGTTTACAAGGGGATTATCATCCATAATAATGTCCCTAGCTTCGTCAACATGTACACCAATTAGATTTGGCCATATAGTATTGTACCGGTTTTGACCGCAACATTCTCTACTAGTGCATGGATCGCTTGCGCAAGGGGGATAACGCGGCCATGCGTACGGCATTTTCTTTTTTTGATCTTCTCTTCTGGTGCTCTCTTCTTCTAATTTATAAACGAAACATCTTATTATGAGATATTTATAGACTTGTCATGAATTATCAAAATCATGGGTTATTATACTAATTACATATATAATTGATTTTGAGATGAGATTAATAGTTATTGCATTCGATTATTTGTTGATTTTAAGAATCTCATATATTTTCTCCAAAAAGGAAAAAATAATATGTTATCTATAAATCTCGTATTATTTTGTCAATCAAAGAATAATATTTTTCTTGAGGTCAAACTTACCATATTCAACTAATTAGGTATTTTGGTAATGAATGATTTTTTGTTTTAAATTTATTTAAATATATCGATGAAAAAATTAAAATTAGAGCATCGTTAAGTCATTGACCCAAATCAAGGAAATGATACACTAATTATGTTTTTTTTACAATTTGCAACAAAAAGTAAGAAAGCCTATTATATTCTGCTAAATTGAATTTCTAGAAGATATTGTAATCTCCAAAACATGATTAAAATTTTCCTATGAACCAAATTCTAAATCTTTCTTTGCAATGTCACTCGTTACTTGATTTTCTTCGTGGAAGCAATGAGGACCGCGGTTGCTGAATTTATTTTTGAACACAGAGTCGTATATTTAGAGCAACTCCAATTGTAGGTATTAAAATGGAACATCTAACCCTCATTTGATACTTGAAATAATATTTTAGTACTTCTAAAAAATTTAGAACTCCAATGGGAGAATAATCGGGTATAAAATGATAAGACTACCAATTTTGATTCCCAAAAATTAAAATATTCCACTCTAATGGAGACATAAAATTTATAGTTAGTTTGATAGTCAATCTCCTGGAGGTGCAAAAATGGATCCCGAAAGTGAAGTATCGAAATCGTAACCACCCAATCAACCTATCATGAGTTGACACGTGTTATTTAAAAATATAATTATTCATATATTTAAATTTTGATAATTTATTTGATGCTTATGCCGGAGTAAAAAACTTTTAAGAAGGTATCAAAATAATATAAACAATAATATAAGAGGTATCAAATAAGTTGTTTTATTTTAAAAAATGCATTAAACATGAATTAATAGATTAACTTGATCCCTATTACATAAGAATTAAAAAAAAAAAAAAACAATTCCACGTTGAAATTGCGGTTATTATTATTATTTTTTGGGAATATTTGATACTGGTTTTTTTTTTTTTTTTTGTGTGTGTATTTCTGTTCCTCTAAGAGATGAAATTATCAAAAAACTAAATAAATAAAATACTACAATGCCTCTATTGGAGAATAAATTTTGAGTACTGGGTATAAAAATAGTAGTTTTACCATTTAATACTCCATTTGATTCCCCCATTGGAGTTGCTCTAAATTTAAACCCTGTCAAGAGGGGTATCTTTTCCTACAATCATTTTAACCGCCAAATTTGAATCAGATTGAATGTAAATATGAGGGTTACCTCGTCGACCTTCAAGATCAATTCCGTCTGAATTCCGTCATTAATCGACTATGTATTAGTTGATAGTCGATTAATACACCTGGCAGTGGAAAATAAAATTTTAAAAAACGAGAAAAAAATTATTTAAAAAATAAAAAAAAATCAATTAAATAATAATAATAAGAACAACAACAACAACAACAACAACAACAACAACAACAACAACAACAACAACAACAACAACAACAACAACAACAACAACAACAACAACAACAACAACAACAACAACAAAAACAACAACAACAACAACAAAAATAATAATAATAATAATAATAAAATATAGAAAATATAGAAAATAAAAACTAATTTAAAGAAAAAAAGGAAAAACGAAAAATGGGATGAGAGTAGTGGGAAGAAGATAGTGGAAGGAAATGTTGGGATTATAGAGAAGGTAGAGAAGTATGGGTTTATCTCAAAGAGTGATATGGATTGAGTCTCACTCTATTAATCAAATGTTTGAGGAGGTTTTCTCAAACAACATCTAAATGCTGACTACCACATAAATTTGTCTCAAAAATAGATCATACGGTTGACCACGTAAGGGTTAATAAGGGGGTGGCCAGAACCAATACAAAATTTTCTTACTTTAATACCACCAAAAAAATAAATAGATAATAAATAGTTAATGACATAAATACCCTTAATGAAAATCAAAACCAAATATGCATTACAAATCTCATTTTTCTTTCTTCCCAAACACATAAATCCCCCTCAAACCCACCTCCCTCTTCACTAACCCCTCACCTCCTCATTCGTCTTCTTCTTCCTACCGACAAACCCTCCTAAAAAATCTCAAAACTAGAGAAACCAAAACCTTACACAACATGCAAAATGGAGTCAAATGACAATAAAATGATAGTTTACGATCAAGCAGAACGCATTAAGGTATGTATCCATGTCTTTATTGAGCTTAAAAGTCGATTTTGAAGATTTTTTTTTTTAAATCCGCCATAGATTTTCGACACAGTAATGTCGACTACATACCGAACATTACTACTTATTACTATAGTTATATATAGTAGCATGTAGTAACATATGCATGTGATTGTGTATTTCAACCTTTATTTTTTGGTTACGAGTTGATTTATAATATAAATATTTAAATTGTGAATTTTGTTGTTGGTATTGATGAAGTTTTTGTGTATATAAGCGGTGATACTTGTGTGTGTACATAATTGATCAGCCATGAATTTGGGGTAAAAATAAAGAATATAACTACAAATAACTATAGTCATTTGTAGTCGTTTTCAGTGCAATAAACATTTCCAAAAATTCTTTTTCAAAATAAAAAAAAAAATTAAAATTTTTCTTAAAAAAAATTAAAAAACATATATATATATATATACATATATATATATATATATATATATATATATATATATATATATATATATATATATATATATATAATCAAAATAGGTCGCGAAAAATGTTAAAGGTTGTTGGCCGAAAATTCATACTACGGCATTATAGTACTTTTGCCTATATAGAGACGGGTATTCATAATGATGATTTTGGTTTGGGTTTTTCTCTAGTTTCATAAGATTCTAGGGATGAACCTCATATCAAACCTATGTAGAATAGACGAATATGTGAATTTAACACTGGTGAATATTTATGATTTTGAATGACTCTTTTTATTTATCAATTATATATTCGAAACTTTTTCAATTAAGATCTATAAAGTAAATACATATTATGAGTATTAAATTTGCATAGTTTAACTTTCAACTCAATTAATAAAAATATGGTAGATATTAAAAGAATGAAACATAATTTTCATATTCATAGATTCAAATTCTAATCGTAACTCAAACAAAACAAAAAAGAGTTTTTCTGTTTTTTTTTTTCTTTTTTTTTTTCTGTCGTCGGTGGCATTTAAATTGATGAAATAAACAAAATAAAAAAATTCAAAATAGTGTTCAAACATGAAAGATTGACAATTGAAAAGAAAAAAAAATAATAAATAGAAAAGCACAAGAGTGGCCCACCAAGAAGTCGCTATTTTATTTATCTTTCACCCTATTATATGAAAGAAAATGATTAATATATTAAAAATGACTATAATAATTATAATAATAAATATAGTGTACTATTAAAAAATAGGGAGAACGTGGGATACCCCTAGTTTTGAAAATATGTACGAGGAGGTGCAATGATTTTTTTTATTCATAATCAAAAACCCAAATTTTAATCTTAATTTGGTAGACCCCCTGAGTCCACGTTATATGACTGTTTTACCTTTATAATTCTGTTTTAGTGAACAAAGCCAAAGAAAGTCATGATCTTTCCTTAGCAGTTTAGACGGAAGAATCTCTCTCTCTCTCTCTCTCTCTCTCTCTCTCTCTCTCTCTCTCTCTCTCTCTCTCTCTCTCTCACTTTATTTGCGCGATATACGATTGCATAGGGTTTTCGATGGCTAATTCCACTTGATGTTATTCAGTTGCGACGGTCAGTTTTGATTTTTACAGAGCATTTAAAGGTTCTTTTTTTTTTTTTTTTTTTTGACAGAGCTTTTATGATTCGTTTGGTTTATGATCAGATGTGTTTATGAGTTGTACGATTGAGTGTATATTCGATTTACAAATCAGATGGGCTTGTGTTTTGTACAGTTGTTTTTGTTTTCTGTTATGATTACATGGTGTCATTGTAAATTCGGGTTGTGTTGACGCATTTGAATTTTATTCAATTTGAGGCGCTCGTTTTTACATAATATTTTTTTGTTTTTTTTTGCATGAAAGGATGTGTGTATAGTTATTTTGATTTTTATTGAGGGATACCAGAGTCATGAATAGTAGCATAATTATTTTTCATACCAGAGTAGTTATATAGAGTAGTCATATACAGTAGCATATTGTAAATGTATTTATTCTTTTGATCCTTTTATTACGGTTGCAACATGTCTATCAATATTGTACTAATAATGAGGTTTGGAGAATAATTTGGGTGAGAAATTGTGTCACTTTTTTAGGATTTGAAGAATTGGTTGGATTCGTAACGGCTAAATGGGGCACGTTGCACCGGAACACCATGTCTCTGACGTACACAATCGTTGGTCATGGAAAGGGTGTGTTGTGTGATGGCGATGATGTGTTTTACATGCTGTCGTTAGCCCGTGAATTGTCTATTGACCGTGTTGAGGTGAATGTTAAACAAGGAGAGGGAGGCGTTATTGATGTGGTATCAAGTGAAGCATATTGACTAATCATGCAGAGTTGAATAATCAGTTCAAATTCGAGATTGGTCAAGGTAGTGGAAGAAATTACTTGCAAAATGCTGAAATGTGTGCTAAAACTTAGTTGATGGGTGCTAACTGGGCTAACCTGAGAAATGACGTTGGTCAAGTTTTTCGTGGAGATGCTGTGGAGTTTAGGAAAGCTTTATGCATGTATTCAGTTGGAATTGGATTCGAGTTTACATACGTTGAGAATGAGCATGTACGTCTCATAGCTGAATGCAAATACATGATAATGAAAAACTGTGGATGTTCATCAATTGAGAAGGCTAATGGATATTTTTATATAAAGAAATTTGAGAAGCATCACACTTGTGGATGTTCTTTTGGGTCGTCAATGCCAAATATAATGATGTCTGATATTATTGCTGGTATAATAGTTAATGTTGTGCGAGCTAAGCCTGACATGGTAGATAATGATGTCATCGTGGAAATGAAGCTGAATTATGGAGTCACATTACCTATTATGTGGCTTGGAGGTCTGTCACGACAGGGAAGTAACATGTATTTGGCGATGATACTAGTTTGTACTCATATTCACTATCATATTTTGAAGAACTTGGCCGCAGCAATACGGATAACGTTTATTACTCCTTATGATTATGCATGGCTAGATGTTACATAGACAGTCATCACATTTTTTGTGTTTTTTTCACTGTGTTGTATGTGTATTAAGAGACTGTTATTTTTACTTTTAACAGAATTGTTCTTGGTTGCATTTGAGGATTGCAATTGAGGATTGAAATTGGCACGGATCGTGTGGTCACATTTTTTTCGGTTCGCAACCTTGGTATTTTGGATGGGGTGAAGAATACATTCCCCGATTGTCTTCATATATATTACTTGTATCACTTGCAATTAAACTTGTCAAGTAAATATAGAGGCTGTGCATCTGGTTTTCGAAAGAAGATGGCCCATCTGTTAAATGCTTGTGAGTATGCTCCTACGAAAATTGTGTTTGATGGCATATAAGGGAATCTATGGCAACTGGAAGGACAAAGATTACAAATTTCTAGCAGACTTTCCGTATACCAACTGGACTTGTGCACATTTTGAGTGAGGGAAGAGATACGGGTAGATAGCCCTTTATTATGGTGGTATTCCACCAACCTTCTTTATTATTCTAGGTTTAGATGTGATATATATTTCACCAATAAGCTCATATCTTTAATATGTATTATAAATAATGGCAAATTTAATATATATGACAAAATTACCCCCAACCCTTTAAACCCAATTCGTAATTGTAACCCAAATTAATTTCGATTTCATGAATTTTGAAAAAAAAAATCCAAATTTTGACCTTTTCTTTTTCAAACTATTTTTTTCTAAACATTTTTTAGTATGCCGCTGGTTTCCGACCTTGACATTTTTTTCGAGAGTTTTTTTTTGTTTGTTTTTTCCCCGCGGCTGGCTGATGACAGTAAAGTTACTGTAAATACAATAATATTACTGTCGACCACATCAATATTTTTTTTGACTTTCTTATCTTGTTAGATTTGTTAACCGGTCAACTTAATAATATAATTGTCAACTATTATAATATTAATGTAGTTGACATGAAAATTATTGTAAACACAATAATGTCATTGTCAACAACATCAATATTTTTATTTTTAATTTTTGGTTTTTTTATTTTGTTTGATTTGTTGGTCCCCGGTTGACTTAATAATATCATTGTCTGTTAGAACACCATTGTGATTGATAGTAAAACTACTGTAAACACAATAATATTATTGTCAACCACATCAATATTATTATGTTTTTAGCTTTTTCAATTTTTTTTATTTGTTGACCAATCAACGTAATAATATTATTGTCTACTATGATAATATTGTTGTGGTTGACAATAAAATTATTGTAAACATAATATATATCACTGTCAACCACATTAATATTATTTTTTCTTTGACTTTTTTATTCTGTTTGATTTGTTGACCGTCAACGTAATAATAATATTGTGTACTATTGTAATACAATTGTGGTTACCTGTAAAATTACTGGGAACAAAATATATTATTGTGGTTGACAACTAAAGTAAAATTACTGTCAACCACAACAATATTATTTTTTTGGCTTTTTATTATATTTGTCTTTCTGAACTGGTTAACATAATAATATTATTGTATTAAACAATAATTTATCATGTAACATAGTAATTTTTTTTTTTTTTTTTGTGTATGTGACTGTATTACACAATAATATAGTTAATATTACTTTCAACCACATTAATATTACTGTTTTTTACGGGGGCCAAAAATGTTCAGGAAAAAAAACACTAAATAAATAAAAAAGTAAACACCGCCGGTGACCGGCGGCGCTAGGAAAAAAAAAAAGTCAACGTCGGCGGACTGGCGGCGATGGTCAAAATTGGATTATGATAAAAAATTAATAATTGGTGAAATTTATAGTCGAATTGGGTCAAAGGGATGAAATTTGAGCATATTAAAATATGATGGGGTATTTTAGTCTTTTAGACACGTCTACACATTGTTTGGATTTTTATGTAAAATAGTTTTTGATTTTGAACTTTTTTTATGAATAAATAGCCAATGATGAACTTATCTGTAACAACCACTTCAATTAATTATCATTTTCGGTACGAATGAATTTCAGTAAAAAACATTTATAACAATATTACATATCATTCTTGTTAATTCTCTGTATATTAATCACTTCCTTCCTTAATGAAGTTTAATGTTTGTAATAATTCAAGGATAATAAGAAAATAACTAGAAAAAAATAATTATTAATTCATCATTAAAACTCTTGTAAAGTGATATCTTATATATAAAAGAAAGAAACGTCGGGCAACCCTAAAAAACCCTAATGGTATTTCAGTAAATAATTATTTTTAATATTTTTTTCTCTAATAATTTCTAGCTATCATTTTTAACAATTCACAAAATTGAAACTAAACCGTGAAAAATCATACCCTAATGGTACTACTGTAATTATTTATTTTTAATATTTTTTTCTACTAATCTTTAACAATTATCAATCTCCTATTTTTCATCAATATATCTCAAATCTTAAGATGTAAATATAAAAAATTCGATTTGTTAAAATCTTAATCTTGTAATTCTTAATATGTAAGATTTAAAAAAACTAATGTTATATAAAATATGAATAATACTACATTATTAAATTTTGCCATGTTAGTGTACTATATTTTCTTATTATGTATTAAATTGAACTTTTTTTTCAGTTTCGAAATAATGTCTCGTGCATCGCACGGAGAAAAACGCTAGTATATAATTAATAAAACATAAATATTTTTTGTTCTAAAGCAGCAATCAATACAAAATTGAGATATGATGTACTATATGTTGAAGGATAATCTAATTCATAACGCAAAATATTTCAAGAAAAGTAATTAAAAACTAGGGGATATATGACAAACATCCCTCATTGATATTTTACTTACTGATAAATCCATTTTTATTAATTGATATTTGTTATAGATCCAACTGACTCAAATTATCTAAAATACCCCATTTAATATTACTGAAACTTACCATGTTATATTATTATGAAAAATTAATTAATTTATTTTAAATATGCAAATCCCCTTAATATCTCCCCATATCACGACATTTCAGTTTATATTTTTCCTTTTTTTTAATGGCTATCACCTTATTTTGAGGGATAAAAAAAAATTAAATGGGGGATTAACATTAACATTATGATGGAGGATAAAAATTAGCATTAACATTAATATTAGGATTAATATTATGGTTAGGATTATAATTAGTATTAGCATTAGCATTAGCATTGAGATAGTATCCGGATTAGCATTAGCATTACCAAATTGGCATTACCACTAGGATTAGGATTAGCATTAGCATTACCGTATTAGGATTAATATTAATATTAGTGTGTTCACATTAGCATTAGCATATTATGATTAACATTAGCATTTACATATTAGGATTAATGTTAGGATTAATATTAGTATTAGTATTAACATTCACATTAGTATTAAAATTAGCATTAGCATTAGTATTAACGTTAGTTAGTATTGGCATCAACATTAGCATTACTATTAGCATTAGCATTAGTATTTTAGAATTACTATTAGGATTAGGATTATGATAAAGATTATGATTATGATTAGGATTATGAATATAATTAGTATTAAGATCTGTATAGCATTAGTCTTACCATTCAGAATATGATTTGTATTAGCGTCAACATTAAGATTAGTATTAACATTAGTATATAATTATGATTAGTGGTAACATTAAAATAACATTAGCATAATATCAGTAAGAGTAATATTGTTATTATCAGATTAGTAATAGTAATAGTAATAGTAATAGTAAGAGTAATGATTATAGCAATAGTAATTATAATAGTAATTTAATAGTAATAGTAGTATTATTATTATTATTATTATTATTATTATTATTATTATTATTATTATTATTATTATTATTATTATTATTATTATTATTATTATTATTATTATTATTATTATTATTATTAGTATTAGTATTAGTATTAGTATTAGTATTAGTATTAGTATTAGTATTAGTATTAGTATTAGTATTAGTATTAATGTTAATATTAGCATTAGCGTATTAGTATTACTATTAGTATCAGTATTAAAAATAGTATTGGTATTAGTATTAGTATTTTTTAAAGTAAACTATTAGTGTTAATATTAAAATTTATATTATTATAAGTATTAGGATTATTTCGACTATGATTTGAAGTAGGATTGTGATTATGATTATTATTAGAATTAGGATTATGATTACGATTAATATTAAAACTAAAAATAAAATTAGGATTTGAATTAACATTATGATTATGCTTAGGATTAGGATAAACATTAGAGTTTGGACTATTTATTAGGAATAACATTAGCATTATTATATTACAATTGCCATAAATATTAGCATTAAAATTGGTAATACCATAGTTGTAGTTGCATGAGCATTATGATTATGTTTAGGTTTGGCATTACCATTCGCAGTAGCAGTAGAATTAGAATTACGATATGCATTAGAATTAGTATATTAGGATTAATATTAGCATATTAGATTTAGAATTAGCATTGGCATTAGCATTAACATATAAGTATTAGTTTAGTATTATTAATAACATTAGTATTTGTATTAGCGTTAGGATTAAGATTAGAATTAACATTAGCATTACCATTAGAATATTAGGATTAATATTAGTATGAATATTAGTGTGCATATTAGTATGAATATTAGCATTATGATTAAGATTAGTATTAGTATTAGCGTTATGATTAAAAAATAGAATTAGCATTACCATTAGCATATTAGGAATAGTATTAAAATTAATGTTAGCATTAGAATATTTGTATTTCTATAATGATTAGACTTATGATTCGTATTAGTATTAGGATTAGGATTATAATTAGAGTTAGTATTAGTAAGATTCACATAACCATTAGGATTAGAATTATGATTGGGATTATGATTGGAATTAATATTACTATTAGGATTATGATTGGAATTAGTATTAGTATAACGATTAAGATTAACGTTAGCGTTATGATTAGGATTATCATTAGAATTACTAATAGTAATAGTATTACTATCAGAGTAGTCTTAATATTAGTATATTACTATTAGTATGAGTAATGATAATGGTAATGGTAATGGTAATGATTAATATTGGTACCAGTATTAGTATTGGTATTTGTATTGGTATAAGTATTGGTAATGGTAATTGGAATGGTCATACCAATGGTCAAATGGTAAAGTTGGTAATGCGTAACTGTAAAGTGCCCAGGCTGCAGATTGTCGACCTCTTTTCTTTTTTTTCTTTTTTTCTTTT
>NW_012193213.1:328595-339399 GCF_000504015.1 Erythranthe guttata
GTAATGGTAATTGGAATGGTAATAGCAATGGTAATGGTAAATCGGTAATGCGAATGGTGTCGGTTTTTGTGATGGTAACGGTAATGGTAACGGTAATGGTAACGGTAACGGTAATGATAATGATATTGGTATTCGTAAGGGTAATGGTAATGGTAATGGTGACGGTAATGGTCACAATAATGGTAATCATAATGATATTGGTGTGGGTGATGGTACTGGTATTTGTATTGCTATTGATAGTAGTAGTGGTACTGATATGGGTTTTAGTATTGGTAGCGGTATTGGTATTGGAATTGGTATTGGTATTGGTATTGATATTGATAATTGTATTGATATTGGTATTGGTATTGATATTGGTGTTGATAATTATATTGGTATTGGTATCGGTATTGGTATTGGTATGGATATTGGTATTGGTATTGAAATTGGTATTCGTATATTCGTATTAGTATATTAGTAATGAGATAAAGATGTACTACGACTGCAGATATCTTTCGGCATGTGAGGCAATATGGAGGTTGTTTAACTTTGATATTCATTACAGAGACCCGTTCGTAATTAGGCTAAGCTTTCATCTCCCCGATCATCAACCACTTGTCTTCAATGAAAATGAGTCGTTACAAAGTGTGCTGGATAGGCCATCTGCTAAGCAAACTATATTCCTGGCGTGGTTTGAGGCCAACGAGAACTATCCACACGCGAGGGACTTGAGGCACGGAGATTTTCCACAACAATTTGTGTATAAAGAGGATTCTCGAACTTGGGCGCCAAGGAAAAAATGATTTTCTATTGGTAGGATTGCGAATGTTCCCCCTGGAAAGGGGGAAGTCTACTACCTTAGGTTGCTACTTAACATTCAGAGGGGATGCACGTGCTACGAGGACATCAGAAAAGTTTTTGACACCGTCTACCCTTCGTTCAGGGATGCATGTTATGTGTTGGGTTTGTTAGATGACGACAAATAGATACAATAATTGAAGTGAATACTTGGGCATCGGGGATTATATAAGAAGGTTATTTGCGGTTATGCTACTTTCCAATAGCTTAAGTCGTCCCGAACATGTTTGGCAAAGTTGTTGGTTGGATTTGGCTAAGGGTATTGCTTACAAACAACAACGTTTTCATAAAACTTCAGGTATGGCAATTTGTATGGCACTGTATTCAATTAGATTGTAAGGGTCTCTGTACGATTTCAACTAGATGACATAATTTATCCATTTTTTTAAGATTTATATATATCGGATGAAAGCTTGAAGAACTATACTCTCACAGAAATAGAAAAAATATTGCAAAGCAATGGTAAAAGCCTGCGAAATTACGCGCCTATGCCAGTTCCAATCGAATCTTCAGTGGAGGACACAGTAAACATATTGGTTTTAGATGAACTGGATTACGACCGGTTTAAATGGGTAGAGAACTTCAACGGTGTTGATCCAGCCCAGAATCGCTTGATAGATCCAATAAAGACGAAAGGCCCAAACCAGGCCAAAAAGCACCATTAAGCCCATTAGCAGAAGAGGGCCCATTAGACTGGTACTCGTTAGGCGAGAGGGGCCGAGCAACAGGTCGCGAGTAGCCTGCGAGCGAGAGGGGTATTGATGCACATGGGGTATTTAATGCACGTCCAATCTACTGACAAGCGCAGAGGAATGTCTTTTCTGCCCCCTACTTTTTGCCCCCGCAGCCGCCAATGAAATGACGGATTAAACTGCATTGAAGGTAATTTGAGGTCCGGATGCTTAATTACCGCGATGGGATAGGTAAATTAAATTGAAGAATGTTTTGACGTCCGTCCTTTTCTCTAGTATAAATAGGGCCAGTAAATACAGATGAAGGCAGAATATAAAAAAACAAATCATATATCTAAATTACACGCATAAACATAATATCTTCTTCAGGAAGTTGCTGACTTGGCCGTCGGAGTGCTAACTCCGGCCTAAGTCCGGTTCTTTTCTTCCTTGTAGGTTTATCGTAGTTTCCGGTCCAGGTTCAGGCCTGTTCAACTCTTTAAACCAGCCCACCACGAATCCAGTCGGATCAAATGGCGCCGTCTGTGGGAATCCGTTGAGGAAAGCTGTGGCAACGTTTTCCTTTAAAACACCTTTATTTGTTCTCCATTAATCGATATACGTTTATTAATGGCCTCGTTTCCCAGCATAGTAAGGGATCTAACCAGTCAGATGGAGTTCGAAGCAACCTCAGCCCCGCCGGAGCACCAACCAGCCGTCGGGGAGGCCTCTACCACGAGAGAGGAGACGCCTCAAGCAACCGGCATTACGGGAGGTAGCCCTATGGTTGCCATGACTATGGAAAACCTGCAGGCACTCTTGGCGAGCGCTGTCCAGGAGGGCTCTGTGCGCGCGCTAAAGGAGCCCGAGGCTGCGTCGCCCAAAAGAAGGATGGGGGAGATGGTGGGGCGAAGGAGCGAGGGGCCCGCCCGCGCAAGTTCCTCGCTCAGTGCATTGAGCCCTTTCTCAGCCGACATTCTGGATGACGACCTGCCACACTCATTTCGACCTGTCACTTACGAATACTTAGGAACCACCGACCCTTTTGAGCATCTCTGTCGCTTCAATAACACTTCGGATTTGCACCAATTCACTGAGGGAGTGAAGTGTCGGGTCTTCGCGACTACGTTGGCGGGAGCCGCACAAACTTGGTTCAGCCAGCTGCCTGCTGGCACGATTGGCGGTTTCGACAAGTTAAGCGCCTGTTTTATGGATCACTTCGCGAGCTCAGAGAAACAGAAGAGGAGCACCCTGACTCTGTTCGCGGTCAGACAGAGGGAGGGAGAGTACTTACGAAGTTTTATCAAGCGTTTCATCTCGGCCACCTTGGAGGTACCAATCACCTCGGAAGATGTTTTGATCAGCGCTCTCGCGCAAGGGCTGCGGGCGGGCGATTTCTTCACTTCGCTCTCGAAAAAGCCGCCCGCATCTTTTAATGCTTTGTTGAAAAAGGCCGAGCGATACATGAACGCCGAGGAGGCAGTGCATAATAAATTTGGTGAGGGCAAAGGCAACCACGAGGCGAAAAGGGAAAAGAAAGAGGATAGAATGCAGAAACCGACTCAACTTGCGAGAAGGGAGGTGCAGAACGAGAGAAAAATAGGACCTCGTTTTGACAGCTATGCAACGTTGGTCGCACAACCAGGAGAGATATTGTTGGCCATAGAGAATAACCCAAAGTTAAAATGGCCTCGCACGTATGCAGAAGCACCGAAGAGAAGCCCCACGCTAGGGAGTTTCTGCCGTTTTCATAATGACTATGGCCACACCACCAATGAATGCCAGCACCTTCGTGACGAAATCGAGAGGCTCATACGCGCGAAGAATCTGCCAGAATTTGTGAAAGAAGGGAACCAGCGCCCGCAGCAGGTCTCAGCTCGGCGTGCGAGCGAGCCTCGCAAACCTGAGCCGGGAAGGGAAAAGCTGAATGAGAGGAAGGACCAGGTGGCGCCAGCCAACTTCATCAGCATGATTTTGGGAGGACCCTCAGGGGGAGACTCCAACAGGGCTCGGCGAGCGCACCTGAGGCAGTTGCGAGAGACTGAGGAGTTATTTGGAGAAAAAGAGGAAGCAGATCGGGCAAGCCGTGCGCACCTCCGACGCTTGTGCGAGATGGAAGCTCAGCTCGAGGAGGTGCAAAGAATATCTTACGTGCCACCCATTATTTTCGGTCCCCAGGACAAAGAAGGAATCAGGCAGCTCGCGAGCCGGCTTATTTACGCTTATATATATATGTGTAAAAAAAAAAAAAAAAAAAAAAACAAATTAGAAGGCAGCTCGCGAGCCGGTTCGCGAGCTGTCGAACAGCTAATTTTGGGCTCGAGCTCGAGCTCGTCCGAAGCTCGAGCTCGTGAGCTCGAGCTCGAGCTCGAAAATCCCGAGCTCGAGTTCGAGCTTTTTTCGAGTCGGCTCGTCGAGTTCGCGAGCCGGCTCGGCTCGTTTACCACCCCTACGGTATGCCTGCCCATTTCTCTAGGAATGGAGCCGGTGCGAGCAACACGGTCCGTGAAGTTTTTGGTACTGGATGCGCCTTCTACCTACAACATCATATTGGGGCGACCGTCTATGAACTCATTTCAAGCAGTAGTCTCAACTTACCATATGAAGCTGAAATTCCCCGTCTTAGATCAAATCGGGGAAATCCGAGGGGATCAAGAGACCTCGAGGAGGTGTTATTATGACGCATTCAGAAGAATAGGAAACATAGATACTATTCGCACTGTTTCCCCAGGTAGCCAAGGGAAGAAGGACCGGATGCCGGAAGTAGACCCCGCAAAAGAAGAGTCCCACGTGAAGCCGATGGAGGAATTAATGGTAATTCAACTATGCGAGAAGGATGCCTCTCGCACCACCCGCATAGGTGGCGGTTTAGACGCAGACATGTCTCGATAGCTGACAGAGTTTCTGAGGCAGAATCAAGATGTGTTCGCGTTCACTCCAGCAGATCTCGGGAGTATCGACGAGCAGCTCGTGGTGCACAGACTGGACGTCAAGCAGAATGCGAAGCCAGTCAAG
Organism: Erythranthe guttata; assembly: GCF_000504015.1. Next base: position 333,119 of record NW_012193213.1, read on the forward strand.
CAAAAGCGTCGACATTTTGGAGCAGAGAAAGACAAAATTATATAGGAAGAAGTGCGGAAGTTGTTAGCAGCGGGACAGATCCGGGAGATCCGTTTTCCTACTTGGCTATCCAATGCAGTTTTAGTCAAGAAGGGCGAGGGAAAGTGGCGAATGTGCATTGACTTCAGCGATCTCAACAAAGCATGTCCTAAGGACTACTACCCTCTGCCACGAATCGACCAGCTCATAGACTCAACCGCCGGTTGCGAGATGCTAAGTATGATGGACGCCTCGCAAGGATACCATCAGATTCCATTGTGCCTTGGCGACCAGCCCAAGGTGAGCTTCATCACCTCCACTGGAACTTATTGCTACACGGTAATGCCTTTTGGACTGAAAAATGCGGGAGCCACGTACCAGAGACTAGTAGACAAGATGTTCAGGGACCAACTCGGGAGGAACATGGAGATATACGTGGATGATACGTTGGTGAAAAGTCAAAAGGCGAGCACTCATTTAGAGGATTTAAAGGAAACATTCTGCACGCTCCGACGCTACGGCATGAAGCTTAACCCCAATAAGTGTGCTTTTGGGGTGAAAACGGGAAAATTCCTGGGTTACATGGTAACAGAAAAGGGAGTGGAAGTGAATCCGGAGAAGGTGCAGGCGGTTTTGGATATGGAGGCCCCACGAAATATTAAAGAGGTTCAAATGCTGGCTGGAAGAATAACAGCTCTGAGTAGATTCATATCTAAGGCGGGAGAGGCTAGTCACCCTTTCTTTAAAATACTAAGAAAGGGGACTCAATTCGAGTGGACGGAAGAATCAGGAAAGGCTTTCGAGCAGCTCAAGAATCTTCTCGCTCGTCTCCCGCTGTTAGCAAAGCCCGCGCCAGGAGAAAAGCTTTATGTATATCTAGCAGTGGGCGAGTTCGCGGTCAGCTCGGTCTTAGCCCGAGAAGAGGAGCGAGTGCAAAGCCCGATATATTATGCGAGTAAACTCTTGCGAGGGGCTGAGATGAGATACTCCGAGATAGAAAAGATGGGCCTGGCGCTAGTGACGACAGCACGAAAGCTAAGACCCTACTTTCTTTCGCACGCAATAGTGGTCCGGACTAACCACCCTATGAAGACGAATGGTTAAATGGGCAGTAGAGATGGGACAGTTCGATATCAGCTACGAGCCACGAATCGCCATAAAAGGGCAAGCCCTAGCAGATTTTCTGCAGGAAACGACGAGACCAGAAGAGCAAGGAATATGGAGGGTGTTCGTCGATGGTTCGGCGAATGCATCAGGAAGTGGAGTAGGAGTGGTGCTAGCGGAGGCGGGCGAGGAGTTGGAATACGCGATCGAGTTGCCTTTCAGAGCCTCAAATAATGAAGCAGAGTATGAAGCAGTTATACATGGGATGAAGCTGGTATCTTCAGCCGGGGGCAGGAAGTTGAGCATATTTTAGGATTCACAGCTAGTAGTACAGCAAGTAAAGGGCGAATTCGAGATAAAAAACGAGCGAATGATGGCTTATTGCGAGACAGTGCGGTCGATGATGAGCGAGTTCGAATTCTGCCGAGCTAGCTCAAATACCCCGAGAGGAGAACCAACATGCTGATTTTCTGGCAAAGATAGGAAACATGGCGGTAGGATACGAGTCAAGGAAAATACAGTTGCTAGTGGGGGAGCCATGTAGCGGGGGCGAGGAGCGTGTTTCAACGGTGACAAGTGGGGAAGATTGGCGCATGGAAATAAGGGCGTGTCTGCAAGGAAAGGTCCTAGCGAGTGGCCGCGCGCAGAGGGTCCTGGAACAGCGAGCAAGCAATTTCTGCCTGATCGGGGATATACTTCACAAAAGAGGATACACTAGGCCGCACCTAAGATGTCTATCTCTGGAGGAGGGCCGTTACGTGCTGCGCGAGGTTCACCAAGGATGCTGCGGGGACCATGCAGGGGGTAGAACATTGATCTCCCGCGTGCTAAGGGCCGGATATTTTTGGCCCACCTTGAGAAAGGATGCGGGATAATTTGTCAAGAGATGTGATAAGTGCTAGAGGCATGGCCCACTGATTCACACGCCGGGAGAAGATATGACGATAATAACTTCCCCTTGTCCCTTTGCACAATGGGGAATAGATATCGTGGGCCCCATGCCGCTGGCCAAGGGTCCCATGCCGCTGCCCCTGTCGCCCGCACGGCGCCTCTTGGACATGGGGGAGGCCTGACCACCACTGGTATCCCGCTTAGCGCGACCTGCCTCAACCTGCGCCAGCTCCAGGGAGCGAAAGGAGTCATGCGCCTCCTGATTGTCCGCATTCTCGGTACCAAGATCGATAACGGGCTCCCAGCGTACAGTGGGCGGCGGGACAGGGCTCTCTCGCCTATCCTCGGGGCGATGGGGTGGAGCCGCCCGCCGTGCTCACAGCGGCGGCAGTAGGGGATTGATGGCGAGTTGAGGGAGCCTGACTGGTGGATTCGGAGGGTGTGCGAGAGGATTGCGCGCGCTGGTTGGCGAGAGCAGCCTTCATAGCATCCCGAATCATTTCGTCTGAAACATGGAAAATAGCATTGGTCATCTACGAGGGGGTAAAATAAAAAAAAATATCAAAAAAAAAAGAAAGTTTTCAAACTTTCCTTCTTTACAAAGACGAATAAAATCATAGGACAAAATATGGAAATCAGCCCTAGAAAGTACCCAGTGGGCGGGTGTCTGTCGGAGACATATCCCACAATCCGGCACGAGCAAAGAGAGGGGGAGAAGCTACTATCTTCTCTACGTCCCACAATTGAGGAGGCGTGCGGGCGGTCAAGCGGGCGAGTGTCCCTAAGCAATCGGGAGACACCCCAACAGGGCGAGGGGCGGTTCCCACGTACGAGGGATCAAAGCCCCAAGAGGTGGGCGAGCGAATAAAGAGGAAACGCTTGGGCCAGTTATGCACTTTATTGGTCAATCCTTGAAAAGGCCTACGCCGGGGCGAGCTGTGAGATGGAAAAAGCCAGAAGGGGAGCGATTCACCTTGAAGGCGGAATGGAACAGCTCGCCCGTGGGCTCTATGGAGGCCTCGGCGCAAATAATGAAAAAGGCCGACATGAATTTAATGGAATTAGGAAGGAATTGATTAATGGGCACGCGGTATTTGCGAGCCACATCCAGAAAAAAGGGGTGAACGGGCAGCGACAAGCCCGAGAGCAGTTGATCTATATGCCAAGTCATGTAGCCTGGAGGAGGGTGAAGGGAGTCTTGCGAGGATGAAAGAAGAGCTAAATCAAAGGAAACATCTAACCCTTGCCGGGTGAGGAGGTCGCCGATATCGTCGGGAGTCAAAATCGAGTGTTGGGGGTTGGTCAAGATGCAAACGGAGGGTTCCCTCACTTTCGGAACCCTAACAACCCCCTTTCCCTCGCCAGAAGGGGAGGTCGCATCGTCCCCCCATTTACGTCGCGAGAGGATTGGGGCTTTGCCCTTATCCTTTTGCGAGCGAGCAGAGGTGGCCGGTGGGCCCCGGGTTTTGGATACCACGGCCCTCTTCTTGGGCCTATTTCTCTGTTCCGACGGAGGGCCGAGGCGAATGACAGAGGTACGAATCTCCCCGGAGGAAGAGGAGGAAGACTCGGAGGACATGGAGTAGAAGCAAAGGGAGAAAACACGAAAAAGAAAAACAAAAAGAGAGATGAAGAATCACAAAAGCAGTGTGGAGAAGTATTTACCTGGATGAAAGGGAGGAGGAGAAAGCAATTTCCGACGCCAGAGAAGAAGAGAGCAAAAGGAAGAGGGGCTGAAGGGGGGGGAAGAATGTAAAGGAGAGGAAGGAGGACTCCCCTTTTTATAGTTGAAAAAATGGAATCTGAAAAGACCCGCCTGCGCTGCATTAATGGCGAGTGGGCAGCGCAGGCGGCGCTACAACTTACAAAAACCAAAAAAATATATATATATATATATATATATATATCTATATATATATATATATATATATATATATATATATATATATATATATATATATATATATATATATATATATATATATATATATATATATATATATATATATATATATATATATATATATATATATATATATATATATATATAATTAAATAGAATAATAAAGTCAGCTATTTAATTATCAGGAATTTATACAGTTTTTCTGCTGCGGAATATGAAACGAGGCAGTACAATGATTATGCTAAAAAGCAAACCGTCAGAAGGGGATACGAGCCGTCTCTCGCGCGAGGGGAGAACTCGCAGCCACTAGCATCAGGTCGCAAGTAACCGCGAGTGGGGGACTAGTTGATCCAGCCCAGGATCGCTTGATAGATCCAATAAAGACCAAAGGCCCAAAGCAGGCCAAAAAGCACCATTAAGCCCATTAGTAGAAGAGGGCCCATTAGACTGGTACTCGTTAGGCGAGAGGGGCCGAGCAACAGGTCGCGAGTAGCCCGCGAGCGAGAGGCTTCTCGCTGACCCGCTCTCTCGCCCAGCTTCTCGCCGCCCACCGTAGGTGATCATTGATGCACATGGGGTATTTAATGCACGTCCAATCTACTGACAAGCGCAGAGGAATGTCTTTTATGCCCCCTACTTTTTGCCCCCACAGCCGCCAATGAAATGACGGATTAAACTGCATTGAAGGTAATTTGAGGTCCGGATGCTTAATTACCGCGATGGGACAGGTAAATTAAATTGAAGAATGTTTTGACGTCCGTCCTTTTCTCTAGTATAAATAGGGCCAGTAAATACAGATGAAGGCAGAATATAAAAAAACAAATCATATATCTAAATTACACGCATAAACATAATATCTTCTTCAGGAAGTTGCTGACTTGGCCGTCGGAGTGCTAACTCCGGCCTAAGTCCGGTTCTTTTCTTCCTTGTAGGTTTATCGTGGTTTCCGGTCCAGGTTCAGGCCTGTTCAACTCTTTAAACCAGCCCACCACGAATCCAGTCGGATCAGGTGTCTTTCTTCCATTACAGAGGAGCAAAGAAAGGTTTATGATGTAGTCATTGATGGTGTATCCCATGACCGTGGTGGAATGTTCTTTCTATATGGCCATGGTGGAACGGGAAAGACGTCTCTATGGAAAACTCTTTCGGCTGCAGTTCGTTCGAAGGGAGAGATTGTAATTAACGTTGCATCGAGTGGTATAGCATCATTATGCTCCCCGGTAAAAGAACAGTTCATTCTCGATTCGGACTACCCATAAATGTACATGAGAGTTCCACCTGCAGCATATCGCAACAAAGTCCACAGGCGGAGTTGCTCATGAGGGCAAAGCTTATTATATGGGACGAGGCTCCTATGATGCATAGATATTGTTTTGAAGCGCCAATGAAGTCAATAGTACAAGTTGACAACCCCTTTGGTGGTAAGGTGATTGTTCTTGGAGGAGATTTTAGGCGGATTTTACCAGTTGTGCTCAAAGCGTCAAGGCAGGACATAGTACATGCTAAGATAAACTCCTCTCTGCGTTGGAATTTCTTTCGTGTCATGAAGTTGACTAAGAACATGAGATTGCAGTCATGCTCTTCTACATCTAACGTGGATGAAATAAAAGAATTTAGAGACTGAATAGTGAATGTTGGTAATGGGGATGTTGGGGAAGACAATGATGGTGAAGCTTCGATAAAGATTCCAGATGACATGTTGATCGGTGATTCAGAAGATCCATTCAGAGACCTACTCGAATTCGTTTACCCGGATTTGTTGAGTAACATGTATGATCCAGATTATTTTCAAGGGAGGTCAATTCTTGCACCAACTAATGAATGCGTCGAGTATGTGAACGATCACTTAATGTCTCTCCTTTCAGGAGAGGAGAAGGTGTACCTGAGCTCAGATAGTATGTGTAGGGACGTGCAAACAACGGAGGATAATGCATAAATTTATTCGACTGAATTCCTCAACACAATAAGATGCTCCGGAGTTCTTTCTCATGCGTTGAAATTCAAGATTGGTGCACCAGTTATGCTAATAAGAAACATCGATCAAGCTAGAGGATTGTGCAACGGTACCAGACTTCAAATTATTAGAACTGGCATTCACGTTCTGAGTTGCAAAATTCTTTCCGGAAAAAATATCGGTGACATGGTGTTCATTCCTCGGATGACTTTAATACCATCTAACTCGGGACTGCCAATTAAATTTCAGAGAAGACAATTTCCGTTGATTGTTTCTTTTGCAATGACGATCAATAAAAGCCAAGGCCAAACTCTTTCGCATGTTGGTTTGTATCTTCCTAGGCCTGTCTTCAGCCATGGTCAACTAATATGTTGCACTGTCCAGAGTTAAAAGCAGAGGTGGCATTAAATA
>NW_012193213.1:342942-353510 GCF_000504015.1 Erythranthe guttata
AGAGACTTTATGTGTATAAATTCAACTACTAAATCCCTATTTTTGTTAAATTTATTATTTTTATTATGTCTACGATACCCCTAACAAAAAATGGATAATAAAATCCTCAAATAATAGTCCACTTCATAGAAGTTTTAATCCTACGTTTTTTCTCCCAAAACCAAAATCGATGCAAATTATCGAATCTAACTACGCTTTTACTTTGTTTTCATCTTCTCCTAAACAAAAGCAGAAAAAAATAAAAATTGATATACGTTTGATGTTAGTTTATTGTTCGTTTGTTTTTTTGTTGCTTTTTAATTGAAATAATAAAAGAAAATTCTGGGTTTGTTTGTTTGTTGTTTGCCATCGTTTCGTAACGGCAAATTGGAGAACCTCAATAGCAAATAATATGGTGCAAAAACATAAAAGTCCGGGTAATTAATTCTTTTTCATTCCTCCCATTTTGTAGATGTTTTGACATTAATTTGATGACCTATTGTGGGTATTTTTATATCGGGGGAAAAAATGTTGATATAGGAGCATCGATCTCGGGTATATTATTCACACATTTCTTAGGTTTCGATTTTTATTTTGTATAGTTGTTTACCATATTTTTTACATTGTTAGCATTTTTTCAGTCGGGTGTTGACGTTTATTTGTTGTCATTTGTGTTGTTATTAAAATTTGCATTTTATTGTGTATTATTGAACCATCATGTTTTTTGTTTTTTGTTGTTCTTGTGATCTGCATTTCGTTGTTCTTGTTTCCTTTATTGTGTGGATGTTCATGTGGTCTGCTACTTGTACAATTGTTACTTGTTTGCAACCGAACCACATCATGTTCTTGTTTGCACTCGCTTGTTGCACTTCGAATTTCTTATATGCAATTTTTTGTTTGAAAACTTCTTGCTCGCAGTTTCTTGTCTACACTTTGAATTCCTTGTTTACAATTGCAGTTATTGTTTGTAATTTGCTATTTTTTGTTCATTTTTGCAATTTATTGTTTGCAATTGAAAATCTTATTAGTTTTATTTTGTGTGTGCTCAAACAACTACGTCAAAGAAAAAAAAGTGAACGAGGCATTTAATGACTCTTCAACCTCTTCCGAAAGGGGAAAAACAAGAGCAAATCAGACTACAAACAAAGTCGTCACAATGCAAGTTATTACAAAAGTTCCTTCAATCCCACAATATCGCTCAAACCTCCTTTCACTTGTTCACTTCTTCAACCGACATAAATTCAAAGAACACCACATTAAATGTGTTCAGAGAAGTTGCATCTTGAAGTATATTGTACTTAACGTAATAATTTGGACAAAATATAGCTTTTTGGTGTTTGTTAAAACATCTTCTATTTTGTATTTATTATTTTCAAAACTATTTTATATTGCTCGAGTAAAAAATACAGTAGGGACAATGTTGTTTGAGCATGACACTATTGGTTTTTTTTTTTTTTTCTGAAATTAAATGACATTTATAAAAGAATTGTTAGGATATTTTTGTTTCCTCCTATTTGGTTCCCAAATCTATTTGTTTTGTTATTTTTGTTATGATATTTTAGTTTGCTTGTTATTGCACCTGGTCTACTATAAATCGAATTTTGAATTTTGTTTGTTTCGACTTGCATTTTGTTGTTACAACTTGAAAATATAAAATTCGGTGAACATAATATAATAATCTGATATTTGAAATCCTCCCCAAGAAACTAACAAATAATTACAACATCAACTTTCGATTTTAACAAGAAAAAAAAAAACTTTTTTTATGTTTAATGTTTCCTCATTATGCAGGAGGATCATATCTCTCAATTGTGTATCAATTCCCATGGTTGCAGCAAATCTCTGTACCCCCATTTCACAACCACTCAAATACTAGCCACCGCCTCCCTCTTCAGTTCACCACCCTACCATCTACTCGTACCAAAAAAAATTCCACCATTTTTAATCATCTTGTATATGTATTGCAAGATATTAGAAAAAATTGAATAATTATAATGGTCTACTATTAAGGAATTACGGTCCATTACTGAGGAATTTAAGATCATTAAACTTCTAGAAACAAACCTTTAAATACACATTTAATATATATTTTACAAAAGCTCACAGATTACATTTGTAATAAATTATTTATGTAAGTTCTAGTTTTCGTCATGGGTGTTTGGTCTAGTGGTATGATTCTCGCTTCGGGTGCGAGAGGTCGTGAGTTCGATTCTCGCAACACCCCATGTCATGTTGAACCTTAATAAGTCTTTTACCCAGTCTCAAAGTCATATATTTTTTTTATTATAAGTACTACATCGGGTACAACATAAACCCTCATGTGTTAAGGAAAATTTGCGTCAAATCCCCCTATGTTATTTTCTTGCATAAAACTCCCTTGTATTTCTTTTTACTTTCCACGAAATACCTTTTTCGTTAAAAGTCAACGCCGTTAACTATAGAGGGGATTTTATGCAATTTTTTCATAAAAGAGAGGATTTAGTGCATGTTTTCTACAATACAAGGGGGTTTTATGCAAAACAAATTATTCGTCTAAATTTCATATTATTTTTTAAAATTAAGTCGAACACATTTATATTCAGTTACAATATGGAAAATAAAAATTTAATAGGTGTGGTGAATATGTTTTTAAAAAAATCAACTTTTATGTGATATAATTTATTAATGTATTTAAAAATTTTGATTTTTTAAATTATATAATTATTTTATTAGAATTATTACATGTTTTTATAATTTATTATGGATTAATTATATCTGAAGAAAACTGTAATGCCCAATTATCCATACATGGCCAATAATAAGCATATTGCATCAATGCATATAGTTAGAATTCATTATTCATGCATATGATGCATGATCGCGACTACTTGCTACACATGTGCCTTAATTGTGTTTTAATACGTGATCGAATACTTTTCTTAAAATGTGCTAATACATGATACATGTTATTGAACTTCTACTCTATTATTTAACATGAACTTAAGTAATTTATTGTAGTGAGAAGCTCAGTTTCTCGGTTAAGAAGGGATCAATGTGCTAAACGGTGATATATTTGTCTTAATTGCATTTCTGTATTTTAATTACATTTTAATATGATTAATTACATATGTAATTACTTGAAGTAACTCATATTAGACTAAAACCAAAAGTATGCAAAAGGGTGCAATTTGATTGGTTGGTTGACTAGGTTGCACAAGATCATTCTGATTTTGTTTACACTTGATTATAATGAGTAAACATCAGCCCACTATCTCATCTCAAGCTGTAAAAACGTGGAATAACCACAAGAATCCAGAAATATAAGCCTTCCAATCATCATCCTCCATTTGGCCTTGTTGGGAATGGGTAGATAACTGAAGACTTTGTGTTTTGGTCTTCATTTCACTTGTCTTCTTCCAAAAAACGACCAGACCAATTCCTTAAGCTTCTTTTCTTATTTCCTCACTTCCATATTCACATAAGAGAACATCAAACCATAAGAACTCATAGAAGTAGAGCTAGAACAAGTTCTGCACCTTTTTCTAGCTGAAAGTACTATGTTTTGAAGTTTGAATTCTCTAATCAAGGCTTCTAGCACACCCTATCTAAGACTGATCATTTCACTTCTTACACCATATTGATTTTGAGGTAAGTTGAATCTTTCATTTGTTCATCATAAGAACCATATTATGTGTGCTTTAATATGACTTTTGCTATGTGTTCTGCATGATGTTTGAATGATTGATGATTCATAGTGATATGAAAGAATATGTTTTGAAATGGGAGTATGGTACTTGATTGATGGTCGAGTAGGCAAGGGACGCGAGAGGAACGGGCGACCCAACACATGGTGGTGGCAAATACCTGAGGTCGAAAGACCAGTGTGGAAAACCCACAATTAATGAAATAGAATACGGCTAATACCTAAGGTCGAAAGGCCGGTAAGGAAACCCCGTATTATCTATTGGCCAAATATGATGAACAGGTTCCGAAAAACACAGCCTATTACTATCAGTCAAGTATACCACACTTCAAGTGTACCGGAAAAAAAAAGGGATTTCAAAGAAAAGGATCATGAATGAAGTTATAGATGTGATATTGTACATATTGAATGAATAATGTGTTATGTGATATATTGCTATTACATCAGTTTCAACTTGCTGAGCCATTAGCTCATTAGATTCTTATGATGCAGGTAATGATGTACATGTTTAGAAGTTGACCTAGCCAAGAACGGCCGGACAGAGATTTGTTCATATGCCATGCTTCGAGCCATTTTGTAGCCGAGCTAGAAACTCTGATTTCATTTTGTTAGCCGCTCTATTATGATTTTTGTACAATGTAATTTTGTAAACAATATATATATATATATATATATATATATATATATATATATATATATATATATATATATATATATATATATTTCGAGAAAGTACAAAGTTTGATTTCTTTTCAAAGCATATAACGTATTTGTGTATTAAAGCCATAATGTTTAAGTATATATATAAAAGGTTAGCATTCCTGACTTAATGGTGGTGATCCGAATGGATTCTGCTCTTAGGTTGTGGGGCGTTACAAAAACATAAATAATTTGAGAAGTCATTCCATCTTTCATCTCGATTATTATATTTTTAGCTTTCATATTTAGAAATAATAGATGTATTCGACTTAATTTAACAAAATAATTTGAATTTTAAATGAATAAATTAATTTTGCATAGACCCCCTTGTGTTGCAAAACCATGCACCAAATTCCCCTGTTACAAAAAAACTTGCATAAAATCCCCTCTATAGTTAATGGTGTTAACTATTAACGAAAATGGGGATTTCATACAGGAAAAAATTCTACCATGTTTTTTGATCCATCGTAAAACTTCTTTATTAAAAATTCTACCATGTTTTTTTCGATGATGATTAAAATCCCCAGTTACGTTGTTAATTTCAACTTCGTATATTTTACACCCTTTTGCTGAAAATGAATTTCCATAGCTGTAAGATTATGTATGATGGGATCAGTTTGGCAAGTTTGTGCCAAACTCCACATATTGGGTTTATTAAATAGTATAAAGATAAATGTATGGGCCGAAAGAGATTTGTTGGGCCCACCGACCCAATATACATCAAAGATGAAGCTCGCGGTTAACGAGCTCGCCAACCCATCCGAACATGTCAGGGACAAATCAACGCGGTAGGTGGCGAGCTAAACGAGAGCCATTAAAAGTAGAAGACTCAGAAATACTTTTCCTAAATAGATACGAAAAGTATGTAAACTATTAGTAGTAATGGAGCAATCAATGTAAATCTCGACCTAACTAAGGCGAGATAAAGTAGGAAGTGATTAGAGAGATATTCCTTCATAAAGTCTTGTAATAAGTCCGATTAAAGACACAATTGAATATCAATAAAGAATACTTTATACTCTCTTCCAAACTCTCTCTCTTTCTCTCTTTATATTTATATTTTCCGTTTGTCGAATTCATGTTCTCCGGCGAAGAACTGGTGTTCGATGGGTTTTCCGGAGATCAAGAGAGTTGGGCTTGGAAGGAGGTCTTGAGGGTGTAGATCCTACACCATCAAGTGGCGCCGTCTGTGGGAAACGAAGTCGTGTTAAGACGTTCAGTTCCTAAATCTATCCGAGATAAATCCCCAAAAGAATCAGGGAAGCGTTTTATTAATTTCAAAACTCCTTTTCGATTAAATATGTGTTATGATCAATAATCTTTATCATAAATTTCGAAATAAACCATTTTTCATGAGAACTTGGTATTTATTGGACTACTTCTTGAATCAAATTTTCTCAAAAGCAAAGTTTCTTGGATCTGATATTATTATTCCTGGAATAGTCATTTTGTGATTCTTGAAAATTGCTTTTCACGGAAGTTTGCCTATAATTATTCTCATATGGCTCTTTAAATGGTGGCATATCCCAAAAGCATGTGATTAATTGAGCAGGTTTGACCATTCCTCTTTAGGAGATTTAGTACCTATTCTTAGTTCTTACTAATAGGGTAAAAGGTCTAGACTTCGAGTCCCCCCCCCCCCCCCCCCTCTATTTTCCCTTGTAATGACTTGAATTACTCAAAAAACAAATTGTGCAGGTTTGACTTATTGTGGTATATGCATTGAAAAATATGTTTGTTATCTTAAAATCTATGAGAATTTTGTATTATTATTTTTAGGGCGAATGGCAAAAAGTTCCATCACATGAGATTTAAATGTACATTGATCCACAAAAAAAAACTATCTCTCAATTAAATTCATCCCCATGTCTTTAGTCTAAAATACCCTCCATAGTATAATTTTTATCAATTTCATCCATTATACTCTAACTTCCTTAATATTACACATTGACCTCGGATTTAAACAAGTATATCACATTGACCCCCAAAACATTTTTTTTTCAGAAAATAATTTTTTTCTGAATTTTTTTTTTCCGGCCAGATTCCGCTGCGGTGTTGGCTTTCTTTTTTTTTCGAATTTTTTTTACTTAGAAATTTTTTTTAATTAATATTACCGTCTTGGCTACTAAATTACTGTCTCAGTCAGTAATATTACTATTTGGGACAGTAATATTATAAATATTATTTTCCCGAACAGTAACATTATTAATATTATTGTCTAAGAAAGTTAAATTACTGTTGGAGACAGTAATTTAGCAGCCAATGCAGTAATATTAATTAAAACAATCTTTTTTTAAGAAAAAAAATTAATTAACAGTTAAATTACTGTCTCCGACAGTTGAATAACTGCTGGAGACTGTAATTTAGCAACGAATACAGTAATATGAATTAATTTTTTTTAGAATAAAAAAGTCAATTAACAGCTAAATTACTGTCTCCGACAGTTAAATAACTGCTGGAGACAGTAATTTAGCAACGAATACAGTAATATTAATTAAAATATTTAAAAAAAAAAAGTCAATTAACAGTTAAATAACTGTCTCCGACAGTTAAATAAATGCTTGAGACAGTAATTTAGCAGCAAAAACAGTAATATTAATTAAAATATTTTTGAAAAAAAGAAAAGTCAATTAACAGTTAAAGTACTGTCTTCGACAGTTAAACAACTGTTCGAGACAGTAATTTAGCAGCCAAGACAGTAATATTAATTAAAATATTTTTTTTAAGAAAAAACAAAATTATAAAAAAAAAAAAAAAAAAAAAAAAAAAAAAAAAAAGTCAACGGCGGCGACCGATGGTAGCGGGTCAAAATTGAAATTAGGGTTAAAATTGGTTAATTATGAAATTGGGCTAAATTGGGGTGTAAATCATGAAATTGGAGTTGAATTGGGTTTCAATGAATCGGGAGTAATTTTGGTGTATATAAAAGGATTTCCTTAATTGCAAATAAGTTTGAATGAGCTGGATTTATTTGAAATACAAGAAAGTTGAATGTCCCTCTTTTAATTAAATGCCCTTGTAATGGGTCTATTTGTCATTTGCCCTCATTTTTATTTTTCATATATAAAAAGAAGGAAATAGCAATCTTTAGGTGATCGAATCATAACTAACGTCCTATTCTCTCATATATTCTAATCATGGAATTTTGTCCACTTATATACAAATTTTTATGCAATTTATACTTCTTAATCTAATTTAAATCTGGTTGTCAATTGAATTTTGTCTGCACATTTGATTTTCATCTTAAATGTTTCGTGATGTTTTATTTCATAATTTGTTTCTTCAAAGTCACAACCTGCTATGTTGTCAACTGGTTAAAAAAAAAACCAAAAAAAAAAAAAATAAGAAGAAAAAGGGAAGGGATGAAAGAGTAGCGATCATATAGACTCGGCCTCTTTAAGCTTGGCTATCTTGAAGTTAGCATTTCCCGCAACTCGGATGCATTTATCGGCAAAATATTTTTGAAGCTCGTATTGGAGCTCGCACGCTCGAGTTAACATGGCAAAAGATTAGTTTTCGAAATGAAATGTATATTACTTGATATATTCCACCTTTTATGCACATAAAATCATATAAATAATTTTTTTTATGTTTAATAATAAATGTTGTATGCTCACGGTTGGATTATTGCATGACGCACATTAACGCATGTTGTCAATGAAAAACATAAATTGGTTTCTTTATTATTTTTGAATTGGTGTGCATGTATTCCACCGTGTTTATAGGAAGCAAAATAATTGATTAGGAATGACTTGGATAAAGTAAATATGTAATGTTTGTGTATGGATCATGCGAACTAAGTACATGAATTGTTGTTCATAGTACAATCATATAGTGAAATCATATTACGCCCTCGAGCATGTATTTATCTTCGCGGAAAATACTTTTTTCTGTTTTAACTTTTGTATGAATTCAATAAGTTTCTACAACTTGCCATTTACTAGATTATCTAAATCTCGTATTAATCAGGCAAATACGCTTTTGCTCGATTTTCAATGCGGTCCAAATTATATTCTAAAGCCCATGTTTATTTCACGAAACTCGTGTTTTCCTTTTAAAATCTCAATACATGTTTGCTTGATTTAATATTTACACGATTAAATTTACATGTGAATAAAATAAAATTCACAAAAATATGCTAGAGTTCGATACTACTATAATTTGCAGGATAAGCTTGCATCGAGAAGACTCGAGACATGCACGCTAAAAATAGCAGGTCCCGAGCACAAATAAAAATCAAGATCCGCGACCTGCACGCAAAAGGTAGCAGGTCCCAAACAAAAATAAATCAAGATCCGCAACCTGCATGCTAAAAGGTAGCACGTCCATGGGAAAATAAAATAAAAAATCCGCAGCCTGCATGCAAAAGGTAGCAGGTCTTGGACAAAAATAAAATCAAGACCCGCGACTTGTACGCAAAAGGTAGCAGGTCCATGGGAAAATAAAATAAAAAATCCGTGACCTGCATGCAAAAGGTAGCAGGTCCCCAACAAAAATAAAAGCAAGACCCGCGACTTGCGCGCTGAAGGTAGCAGGTCCATGGAAAAATAAAGTTAAAAATTCGCGACCTGCACACCAAAAGGCAGTAGCTCCCGGACAAAAATAAAATTCTAGAACCGCGACTTGCACACAAATAGTAGCAGGTCCATGGGAAAATAAAATTAAAAATTCGCGACCTGCGCGCAAAAGGTAGCAGGTCCATAAAAATAAATAAATAAACAAATAAAAATTAAATACTCGATTTGTACGCAAAGTGTAACTGGTCCATGGGAAAGCAAAAATAAAATGCTCGCGGTCTACACGCTAAGGTGTGGAAACTTCAGAACCCTTAGCTCGAAAATAACAGTAGTAGGTCTACATGGTAACCACTAAAGGTTGAAATTTATCGGAGCCCTTGCCCTGCAAAACAACAAAAATTGAAAACCCGCGACCTAAATGCAAATAAGTACACACGGTTATGCAACATAAATGCAAACAAACGCAAACGGTTATGCAACCTAAATGCGAAGGTTGAAATATCTTAGAGGCCTAACCCATCAAATAGACGCACATGAAGGCGTGATATAAATACGAAAGCAAAAGGCAAACTTACCTACTCGCCATTCGCCTATTCCCAACTAAAAAAGGAAAAAATAAATAAATAAGACTCTTACTAAAAACATAGTTGCACGGATTGGAGCTACGCTTGCATTTTTGCTAGAGAAAGACGCACATTAATAAACAAAAGAGGATCACTCAAAGTCAATACAAGCTATAACAATCAAACAGTTCGTCATGGGGATCAAAATAAAGACAAAATATTGTATTAAACAGACCGGGCAAATAAAGAAAATTCATTCAGATAACTCGCCGGCAGAATCACGAGCTCGTCATCTATTTCTTCATTCGCGAACAATATTTTCATTTTTCATCTTGAAGCGACGCCGCGACAATGATAGTTTACATTGCAATTATTAGCTTGTTCGAGGTTGGACGAACGAGATCACTTTATTTTTATATTCTCCAGTGAACCACTTTTATCGGTTCATTAGAGAATAAAGGGGAGTAGATGATGGGGATCAGTTTGGCAAGCTTGAGCCAAACTCCCTATATTGGGCTTATTAAATAGTATAAGGATAAAATGTATAGGACGAAAAGAGATTTATTGGGCCGACCGATCCAATACACGTCAGAGATAGAAGCTCGCTGTTAACGAGCTCGCCAACCCATCTGAACGTGTCAGGGATAAATGAACTTCTTTAGGCTATTTTGTTTAGTAGTAGTTATAGGAAGAATAGAATAGGAGAAGGAGAGAAAGATAGAATAGAAACCCCCATTATGTTATGGGTTGATTATATGGAATATATATAGAGAAATATTGCAAGGTAATAGAGTTTGACTAGGTAACTAAATCCTAACTAATCTAGGTAACCGAATCATACTAGAATCCTAATATTAGGAGAGTTCTATAATATAATATTCTCTAACACGCCCCCGCAGTCGAAACGTGACGAACGTGAAGACTGGACAATCACTTGCTAACACGCTCCCGCAGTCGGAACGAATATACTCCAAAAGTGAAGACTGGACAGAAAACCCACGAAATCCAGCAGTAGTGAAATCATTGGTGAAAACATCTGCCAAAATGATAGGGAAAAAAATTAATAGTAACATGGAGAGAAAATAAATTGTTTTTTTTTTTTTTTTTGATAGAGAGAGAGAGAGAGAG
>NW_012193213.1:360163-375800 GCF_000504015.1 Erythranthe guttata
CCCCCCCCCCCCCCCCCCCCCCCCCCCCCCCCCTCTTTTTTTGTGGAAACACATTTCTATAGTTTTTATTATTACTAGAAACGTGTTAAAAACTTTTAGGTATTTACACAAACGTCCCTGAAATATTTTGAGCCGGTGTCATGGCATTTCAATTTTGGATGGGGATGTGACAAATGTCGGTTTAGTTTTAATATTACCGTTTCAATTTCAAATATGATTATGACTATTTTGGAGTTTGAATTTGGCAAAACTCTAAATACAGAAGTTGTGTAGTTCTTATAATAGACTTTCTAATCCAATTTGGATCATCATGATTGGATGTCGATAAGAAATATAAGCATGAATCAATCAATACTGTCCACAAATTTGATATTTTGAATTATCTAAAATTTAAAATGTAACTCATTCATAAGCACAATTTGCCATTCGACATCCAATCTAGCCGATTCAAGTTGGATTAGAAAGTTAATCCGAAGGACTACATTTTTTTAGAATGAAATTTGCTAAAATCAGACTAGAAAGTAAATATAACGTTTGAAAGTCAAAACGGTATTAATAAAATTGAAAGGACGTTTAACATTTCAGTTTTGGTAACCCATTGGAAACGGAGAAACGCATCCGTATAGAAATTTCCGAGCATCGTAGATTCGTAGTACACGAGTAAAGCCTTACCTTATGGCCCTCATCCAAGAGATTTCCTTTTTAAGTCCCAATATTTGAAGTGTGCGTAATAATAAGAATAAATATATACAACAAAACTAATAAATTCTTTGCTTCCAAAATTTAACTTTTACCTCCATTTATTTAACGTCTCTATGTACAACTGTATAAATAGAGAGAGACAGAGAACTGTAATTCCTTTCGAAATTATTTTTATGTTTATTGCAGCATTCTCTCTCTCCTCACGCTGGTATCTTCATTCCTCTCTCCTTCTTCTCTCTAGAACTCGAAATTTCGCTGCTTATTCCCCTTTTTGTTTCCGAGTTTAATTTGTATCTTCATTTTCTAATCCAATATATACCTAATTTCAATTTTTTTCGAAATTATCGATAATTATTCTTCTCGATTGAAATGATATTGGCTTCCGAAATTGGGTTTACGTTGTCACTCCTATTTTGCTTTTTTCTAAATTTCTGCTGTATGATTGTTGATTATATTTCTATTGGAGTTCGGATGAATTACTGAAGGGTGAGAATTGTAGTACCCTGAGTTGATTTCGATCTAGGGTTTCTTCTGGGATCATTATTTCGGGGATAAATCAGATCGATTTGTTTTAGTTTTAAATTTAATTTTTTTTTTGGTTTGGGAATAGAAGCTCGTGGATGAAAATTTTGGGGCTTTAGGTTTTTTTGATTTCTAATTAGCATATTTGATTAGGCTAATATGGAGTTGGAAATAAATTGAGAATCTTTATCATTTGATTTGCTGGTTTGACATTTTTCCAGAAACAAATTATTGAGGAAATATTGATCTTGCCGTTTTGGGGAGATTGCTTGGTTTACAGCTGATGCAGTATTAAATTACTGGTCAGTTACTGTTCAGAACTTGATATAGAAATCATTTATTTAGGGGATTCTTTTGTCTCGTTTGTTTTGAGAAAGATCGGAAGAGGAAGTGTATATTTGACAATCTGAAAAAATAGGTATGCAAAAGCTTATAAGAGAAATGAATATGAAATGTTGATTCTGGATGTTTATGAACTAGATTCGGTCCATTTTGGTAGCATTATGAAATATCTGGACTGTTATATTGTTTGATTCTGATACATTTCCTCCAACTTTGTGGACACGTGTGCAGATGGCAAGGGGAGGTGAAATTGGGCACAAGCGGAAGATCAAGAACAAGGTCCAGTTGGAGAAGAAAGGTTCGGATGAGTCTGATGAAGATTATAAGGTGGAAGAAGATGAGGCGATTAATGTGTCGGAGGATGAGTATTGTTCTTCCCTTGCCGATGATGATACAGAAGAGAGTTTAGGGGCTTTTGAGGAGGAGTGGGTAGAGAAGAAGGTTAAAAAGGTCACTAGGCCTAGAGGACGAAAGCGTTCTCAGACGAGAAAGAAAAATGGGGTTGTAAAGCCCAAAAGGAAAAAGGTGGCTTACAGTGAAGAAGAAGAAGAGGAAGAAGAAGAAGAGGAAGAAGAAGAGGAGGAGGAGGAGGAGGAGGAGGAGGAAGAAGAAGAAGAAGAAGAAGAAGAAGAGGAGGAAGAAGAAGAGGAAGAATACGACGAATATAATCGTTCTGGTGCTACGCAACAAAAGAGAAATAAGGCATCACTTAAAGAAGAGAAAGATGATGATATCGAGTCTCTATATAGACAAGGAGATGAAGAATTCGTTGATGTAAACGCGAGAAAGAGATCCCGGATTTCAAGAAAGAGATCTCGGGTTTCAAGAACAGAGTTAAGCAAGGATTCTTATAACGAGATTCCTAGAAAGAAAGATAAAGTTTCGTATGTAGAAGAAAAGGAAGATGGTGATAATGATGATTCTGATGACAAGGACGATGAGGAATTTACTCCAGGTGAGGAGGTTCTGAAGACAACAAGAAGAAAGCCAGTTAAGAAATGGGGTTTGAGGAGAAAAGAAAGATCTAATCTCACTAAGGAGTTACCACACGAGAACCCTACTTCACGGAAAAAGAAAATGATAGGGGGGCGACGACGGGGTTGTGGTGGTAGAAAGAGGAAATATGTTGTGAACTCTGATTCAGATTTTGTAAGCTCAGGATCTTCTGATTATGAATACACCGTCTCGGAAGAAGAGATTGAACAGGTTAGAGATGCTACTCAATTCTGCAAAAGGTCGAGGAATTCAACTTCTTTGAAGACTGTTAAAGAGGAAGAATTGTTGCAGCCTCCGAAACCGAAACGCCCACTGGTGAGGAAAGGCAAGCAAAAGGTGGTAGACATGAAGATTGAGTTAGGGAAGCAGGTTTGCGGGATTTGTCTATCGGAAGAGGGGAAGAGAACCGTTAGAGGAGTTTTAAATTGTTGCAGCCATCATTTTTGTTTCACTTGCATCATGGAATGGTCCAAGGTGGAATCTCGTTGTCCCCTTTGCAAGCAAAGGTTTGCAACTATCAGTAGAACTGCTGGGAATGAATTAACCGACGCAGTTTTTCCAGTTCCCCAACGTGATCAGGTATTCGAAAAATCTAAAATCTTTTTATATATATAGATACATATATATATATATATATATATATACATATATATATATATATATATATATACATATATATATACATATATATATATATATATATATACATATATATATATATATATATACTCTCTAGTTATTTTACTTGTGAATGAATCTTGGCAGGTTTATCAGCCATCTGAAGAGGAGCTGAGGGGGTATCTTGATCCGTACGAGAATGTTCTTTGCTCAGAGTGCCAGCAAGGCGGGGACGATGCACTTATGCTACTGTGTGATCTTTGTGACTCACCCGCACACACTTACTGCGTTGGTTTAGGACACGAAGTACCCGATGGAAATTGGTACTGTGACGGTTGTAGGCCAACAGCTCTTGCATCCTCAAATGGACAACCGTTGAATCCTAATATTCATGATAATAATAATATTAATATTAATGTAGGAACTAACAACAATTTGTCTGTTGGTTCATCTCCCATTGCTTCTGTTCGTGAAACTTTCGATCTGAACGAGGAATATGTGCCCGAAACACCATTATTGACTCAAGGGACTAATAATAATGTGCACTTTCAAGCTACTTCGCCCACTTCCGGACAGGGAGCATTCACTCTGCAAGAAAGACGAAGGATACAGAGACAGATACAATACCTTCTTAATAATAGGAGTCGGCAGTCAGACAGGAGTTTTGGTGCGGGCCCAGCTTCAGAGATCAGTCTTTTCGGTTCTCCTATTGGTCAAGACGGTGTCGTGCGAGCGAGGACTGGCCCACAAAATGTATATTTGCAGGGAAGATTACAAGATTATAATACCGTACCGCCTTCACTGTATAACAACAGCGAAGTTTTTTCTCGAAGAGTAAGCAGTTTGAGAGGGGAAGCACTTCCGAGTCAAGCTTCTACGTCGACGGATCACTCTTATGGTGGACTATCACTACCAAGTGAGTTCAGTGGGTTTAATGGGAGGATTGGTGGAGGTTTGGGCCATAATCAACAACTCCATCCTTGCAATGGCACATCAAACACATTGCCGTATCAATTTAGATAGGTAAGAAAGACACTCTTCGTAGAAAAATAATCAATGTTTAGTTAAACAGCTTACTCACAAAATCTAGTGTTGAGTAATGCAGGTTCATTTTTTAGTCATTTTCAAGAAAGTGTCATGCCTACTTTAGAAGCATAACTTGTTTTTAGCTCCGATAGTAATTTATCTCCTTTGTCCCCAAAAATCAAATATGTGTACACAACCGAGTTTGGGCTATATATTTCGGTTCCTTTTTTTTTTTTTTTTTTTTTGGGTGTTGCCGAATAAGAGATTTAGAAGCTAAAAACTTAGTTTCATTTGGATGTGATCGATTCCTTAAATCATTTTATGCAACCGCAACTACTAATCATTTTATTGTTGGTTTATGTGTGAGACAGGGCAGAGTAACTTGTTCAAGGAAACCTTCCTTTACACACACAATTTTAGCAGCTGATGTCCAATTGAAGCAGCTCTGGTCGGAGAAAACAAAGTAGTCTCGTCTCGTCTCGTCTTTTTTTGCAAAGTATTTGCTGTGGCTCAACATTCTTTTCAGTCAGCACACTCGGATGGGGGGGCGACTGAACCCAGCCCTTTTTGCTAGACTGAGATTTGACTTGATTTTGTTATTGACTAACACAAGTAGACTAGGGTTTCTACCAATGGGGTCGTATACACTTTCCCTTGCTATTTATTCGGGTTTTTTATACTTTCGAACTCGCCCGTGTTAAGGGTTTGCCAATCTTGTAAAAAAAAAGTACTTCTCAGTCGTCCTCGACATTATTGATAATTGATGCTAGCACATTGCAGAGCATTAATTTCAATTAATAAAAATAGATTCGTTAATCTGCTATGTGCTTCTGTTCTAATTTATGTTTGAACTTATATGGGTTAATAAGTTAAAACTCCATCATTTTAAATTTCTTAGTTATTTTGATTTGGATAAAAGTCTTGCTTGTTCGTTTTTATGAAAAAAATCTCTCTCCAAATTGCTGATAAATACAGATATAAAGTGCATGTATAACAAATACATAATTCCGATACAATACGAGAAAATGCATAGTACCACACGATGCTAGAAAAATATATAGCGCCATATGATGTTAGAAAATACAAAATTCAACACGATACTAGAAACTTGTGTGGTGTACCTAGTGTAGAGATGAGTTTTATCTACACTAATAACTTTGCGACCAAACTTTAATCTATCTAAACATTGCTTGAAGGCCGAGAAGAAGTATATGATCTTCTTTTGTATTGAAATTTGGGTAAATATCATTAAACCACCTGAATTATTTTTGTTTTTACGGATCACCACTGAACAATTTTTTTTTTTTGCAAGAGTTCACCAATACTCAATTAATTGTGTCATTTTGCCATTTTTCGCCCGTTTTCAGGTCAAAATGGCCGGTTTTGAACTCATAGACATTGCACATGCGAAATCAAAGACTATTGTTGTCTTTTTTATTTAAAAAACCCTAATTCCTTCAGTTTCCCTCCATTTCTCTCGTATATATCTCCATTATTTTCCCTCTTCAATTTATTTTGGTTCATGCTTCGCCACTTCATTTATCGAAAAAAAAAATTCACTAACTTCCATCCGTTCTGTTTGGTTGATATTATTATCGTGTGCGAGAGAGAATGTGTTTAGGTCGGAGAATAAGACAATGAGTGGGAATCAATGGATATCTTGTCATTAAGGGATTATTTTAGAGACCCCTCATATGGAAATTATATATAACTAACCACCGAGCTAATTACATCCTGGTGCATACTCCCTCTATTTTGAAATTAATTTGACAGACCCCCCTCGCCCACCCTGGAGTATCTAAAATGCCCTTTTAAAATCAGTTTTAAACCCTAGCCATTCACATTCGTCTCTCTCTTCCTCTCTCAACTCGCAGATTCAAATCATGCCCCCATAGATCTCCAACCGGCGAAGTTGCTTCCCGGAGTCATAACTCTCTCTCCGGTGGTCGGAATTCGATGGTTTGATTACCGTTGGATTCCCCTCGTCGAGCTCTTTCTATTGGTGGTGATTTCATTTAATTTGGAGCACCCGATCTGTTTCTGCAATCGTTTTACAGTTGGTGCGTATTTCAACGGCGATGGGTTTTGCCGGAGGTGTAATTTGTGTTCCGGCAGTCGGAATTTGACGGGTTACCCACCATTGGATTCCTTTCTGCGAAATCTATATTTTGATGGTAATTTCGTTCATTTTTTTATTGTCAGATTTATTTCTTTTTTTTTTTTTATTTGTGAGCGCGGAACCTTGGGTGGTTAGCGCCGGCTAGGGGTTTTGGTAGGAGGAGCTTGGGGTGAGGAGTCATTGGCGGTTTGGTCTAAAATTCGTAGTATTTCACAGTTATGGCCTCTCTCTCTATCTCTCGATCTTTCAGTGTTTGTTGATTTTTGAGTGTTTTGATGTTTCTTTAATTTTTGTTGATTTGCACTAATATACTTATTATTTTTATTTTCTATTGCATCTTAATGAAAACCAATGATCCTCTCCTTGAAGGTGTCAAAAAATTTGGTTGAAGTTACACCTGCTTCAAGTTACAGTGTTCAACAGACTGTATACATTACCGTACATTACTATACATTACTAGTTACATATAGTAACATGTAGTGACATATGCATATATATGTGTATTTTTTATTTGTATTTTATTGGTTGTGAGGTGATTTATAATATAAATATTGAAATTTGTAAATTTTTGTTGTTGGGGTTTATGATTTTTTTTTTTTTTTTTTTTTTTTGTATAAGCCAATAATCGTGTGTGTAAATAGTTGATCGACTAAAAATATGGGGTCAAAAAAAGAACATAACTACGAATGATTATAGTTTACTACAGTTACATGTAGTTACATATGCATATATTTGTGTATTTTCGATTTCTATTTTATGTTAGAGTAGGTTCGAACAAGCCAACTTGTGGCTGTGGTCTTTCCATTTATTCTTGTAATTGATCTTTTTCGTATTAATGATGAAACACCTTGGTATTCTATATCTTTGTCCCTTGTTCAAACATAGATGTAGTCCTTACAGTTATTACACGTACTTGTAATTGATATTTTAGGATCGTGAGATATTTACTTAAGTATTATAACTATTAAACGTGTTCTTAGTCGAAGGGTTACGCCACCAATGAGGATATCGGCCTTTCCCATTAAGAGACTAGCACTTAGTGTATTTGTACTGCGTCTCATCAGTAAACGGTATTGTGATATCGGCATGCATAAGTGGGTGCTCGTAAGTTGACGAGTTCACTGAACTCCCTCACCCTAGAAATCTCTAAGTGGTTCTCAATAATCGAGTAGAGATCTCTATGGTATCGTGACTTGTCCCTGAGTTCCACCGAGGACCGCCCCAACGGCTAGTGTTCGTGCAGTCTGAAATCTAGTGGGAGGTATGTGTATTATAGTCGGGGATTCGATCGCTAGAATAGTCTTGGATGTCCTGTGTGTTCTCATAGTTTGCAATCTTTAAGTCTCTGGCCAGAGCTGACTAAGTGATGATTAGGGAATTTGATTCTCTAAGTCATGCACGTACGGATTACAACACTTAGAACAATTGCACGGTTATTGAACTACTAAGGAGGTCTCGATGAACCAATGCCTCTAGTTCAATCGGGACATATGACTCGAAGGGATCGTACTGTATGTTAACTATATCAAAAGGTTCTTGCAGACACTTCATTTGTATCTAGGAAATCATGACGCGTAGTTGCCAGACGCCAATCTTAATTCGTTGAGTGATTAAGTTGAAACGAGCTTCATCTTAATTGTAACTCTAGGGACGAGTTTAACCCACAAAGAGTTGTGGACCCACGGCTAGCTTACACCTGAACCATCGAGGGTCACACTGCTCGTGCACTCGAGTTCTTTGACTAAACGGCCAATGATAAAAATGTTTAATCTTTGCATAATTGGAAGTCAATACAATTGAGTCCAACATTCGTGATTTGGAATTATGAATGAGAATAAGAAAAGGAAAATAACTAGGCGAACATCTTAGTGAACTTTCTAAATTGGGAAGTTTCCAAGTTTAGAAGGTCCACTGAATTAGGGTATCTACTTTTAGAAATTGGAAATCGAGAATTGGCACTCGTAATGACGAGGACGTTTCAATGATTCCGAAAATATAATCGTTATAATTTTTCGATCATTGAGTTGTGAGAAACGAGCGAATAAAGACTAACGATCTTAAGTTGATGGGCCCGGTCCAACTTAAACCCGTTAGGGCTTTTATACAAGACACTATAAATACAAGATTTATAGGTCTTACACAAAACACAATACACAATAGAAACCCTAGCCGCTCAATCTCACAACCCTCGGCCAATCTCACTCACGGCCGTCGCCACCACCGCTGCTCGTCGCCGGAATCGGCCTCACGCGCCGATTGTCATTGGTAGTTTCTATCCTTTTGTCTTTTTCTTCCGCCTATTCTAACTTTTGCGTGTCTAGTGCCACGTATTTAGTATATCTCAACATACAAGGTGAATCCGAGAAGAGGAAGACCAAGGAGTCGTATTGCCGAGAAGTCGTTGCCGAGGCACCACCGCACGCGCCTCCACGCGCCGCCCGAAGACAGCGCGTGGATCTCACGCACCGCCGTCGATAAGCGCGTCCGTCGCCGCTGCTCCTCCCGATTGTACGGATTGGTTTTCGTGGCAGTTTGCTTCGATCCGATAGTTCACCTCATGCTTCAAGAGGTAATCTTTCGAATCCGTTAGATATAAGGTTCTATTTAATTAGATTAAATTGCGCCTTATATGTTTTTCATGAAATTGATTTTGTTTGTTTTATTTGATCGTTTTTCATGAAATTATATGTATGTATATTACGTTTCTTTGCGAGCATGCTATGTGTTTTAATTCTCGAATTAATATGCATGCTGGTTTTAATTTTCGCTGGAAGCGTTAAGGTACGTAATTAATTGCTTAATATAAGTCGGGCATGTGTTTATATGAATTAAATTGTGTTTTTCATATAAAATTTTTGTTTTCCGCTGCGTACACGTGCCCGATTCCCAACATTTTATTGGTTGTGCGGTGATTTATAATATAAATATGAAAGTTGTATTTTTTTGTTGTTGGGGTTTATGAATTTCTTTTGTATAATCCAGTATTCGTGTGTACATAATTTGTCGACTAAAAATATGGGGTAAAAGAAAAGAACATAACTACGAATGACTATAGTTTACTACAGTTACATGTAGTTATTTTCAGTATAGTAAACATATTGATTTTACAAAAAAATAAAAAAAAAAAAATTAAAGAAGACATTAAAAAAATTAATAAAAAAAATAATAGAAAAATATATAAATTAAACAAACAGATTTATAAAAAAATAAAAAAAATAAAAAGAATAAAATAATAATAAATAAATTAGCGGAAATATTAAATGCAAGACCAGAAATGTTGAATGCAGTTTGACTGAAAATTGCATATAATGGTAATATAGTACTTTCGCCTCTTCGGGGATATATCAAAGGAAGAATCCGACTTGGATTTATCCCTAGTTTAGTAGCCGCTTACAGATATATAAAATAAGGGAGCGCATTCTGAACGGATGCCCCGTTAATTGCAATAAAACGGACTCCATTCAATTGATGCCACGTGGACAAAATTACTAAAAACTTCTCTTTCATATGGGTTCCGTATTATAGAAATGAATTATAGCCCATTGGCCCATTCTCATTCCATCACCACCTATATATTTGAATTATTAAAGTAGTAGTTAATTAATTTATGGTTTTAAATTTTTTACACTAAACAACATGAAAAAATATCATCTCAAATTAAAAATAAAAAAATATCAAATATCATCTCATTTTCACAAAATGCTTTTCAAGCGATTTTATGATTAATTTTTATGTTACTCGTAATTATTATACACTAATTTATATAAAATTAATATTTATTAAAAGTTAATAACAAATTTTAATAAAAGGGCATTATTTTACACTATATTAATATTATTATTAAATTTAATATTAAAATTTATGAAAAAAGTATCAGTGATAGGAATGAAATAAGTTTTATTTTGCAAAAAAGAAAAAATAAATAAAGAGAAAAGGAAAAAGAAAAGCACTTGTATTTACCGGCCCAAATGAAATGAATTAGTGAAATACATAAATAGGTCCCATTAGAGAGAGATATTCATTGGTTTTGTCCACATGTCTTCACGTGAGTGGAGTCCATTTTTTGTGCTATTAACGGATCGTCCGTTTTGAATGTTTTCTCATAAAATAAGTCCATATATTAATCATATGGACAATGAATTCTCATCAAAATATTGACAAGAAACGCGTTCATGTAGAGAATCTTTCGGACCAAGTTTACTTTACTGACTTCTAAGAGTCATTTTTAAGAATTGTTTTGAGCCTTTGACATCTTAAAACACAAGAACCTCAATGAAAAGTTCATGGATTTATCTCGTATACAAATACACAACAAATTTATTTTGAGAAGTAACTGCAATTTATTCATATTCCATGGCGATGTTCAGAATCTAACCACCCAAATAATACATACATTCAGAACCCATTATTGGGTACAGTACAACTTACAAGTAAAGTAAAAGAGACCAACAGCTATATCAAGTCTTCAACAAATAATTGAATAACTCTATGATATACCTAAATGGGCCGTCCAATGGGCCCTCAAATTTATCTAATAATTAGGCCCAATACACGAAAGCCCAATCACATACAAGTGGGCCCATTACGCGAAAGCCCAAACTCCTTAAAAGTAAAGTTTGGGCCCAACAAAGTAAGCCCAACCCATTCAACGATATATAAATAGATGTTTTACTCATTTGTTAAGGTACGTTCTAATTATTCACAATCAATCTCGAGTTTTATTCTCTCTACTATCTCTACGATCCGTACATCTGACTTGAGCATCGGAGGGGTTTCCGCCGGATCAACCCCCGGCTTAGTTCACGTGTGCTCATTTCGCAGGGACCTCAGGATCATCGAGTTGACTAGCTACTGATCAGCTTTTCTCTCCCAGCTCGTTTTCTATACTACTCCGGTGAGCTATATTTTAGCATCATCATTTTGGCGCCGTCTGTGGGAACGATGCAAACCCGATCACGTAGCCAACAAGATCCTCCTGAGGCGTCAACTCGGAGAGAAAATGACACAGCGAATAATCTCCCAGTCCGTGGAGGATCTGGCATGCCACCTCCTCCACGTGCCGCGGAGCCAGCTCCCCCACGTGCTGCTGATCCACCTCGCGAGGTTCAGGTGATCCCTCTCGGGACCCACCACTCGCCGATCCACCACTCCCTGCTCCTCGAACGGTTCAAATAACCGAGGATGCGCTCCAACGCATGATATCGGAAGCCTCAACTCGTGCCGCCACAGAGGCTGTAACCCAACATCCGGACGATTAGCAAAATGGGCAATAGAGCTAAGCGAATATGGAGTGGAATTTAAACCCCGCCCAGCTATCAAAGCGCAAATATTGGCCGACATTCTAGTCGAAATGACCGCAGTAGAAGAAAACACATCCCTACCAACTTGGTCCGTCAGCGTCGATGGATCTTCCACTGCCACATGAGGTGGAGCGGGTATTGTCCTAACGAACCCCGACGGAGACGAATTCGAATATGCTCAAAGATTCGAATTCACAGCCTCAAACAACGTAGCTGAATACGAAGCACTAATAGCGGGAATCCGCCTCGCCCTAGCAGCCGGAGCGCGCAAGCTCCTAATCCAAAGCGACTCTCAGCTCGTCGTCAATCAAATACTCGGAACTTACGAGGCTAAAGAAGACACCATGGCGAAATATTTAGCTCTCGCGCACACTCTCTTATGTAAATTCGAGAGCTACGAGATAAGACAAGTACCTCGCTCCAATAACGTCCACGCGGACAAATTAGCTAGACTTGGAAGCTCCATGGCTAGCATCGGAAGTCGGAAAGTGACGCTCCTCACCTCACCTCAGCCAGAAATAACTTCACCCACTGAAGTACAGTATACCGAGGAGGATGAACCATGCTGGTTCACTCCAATCCTGAAATATCTCAAGAAGGGAGAACTTCCAACGGATCCCACCGAAGCACGAAAATTAAAGACGAGAGCCGCTCGCTTCGTCATAGTGGGAGAAGAGTTGTACAAACGAGGGTTCTCATTCCCCTACCTCAAGTGCCTCGACCCGACCACAGCGGATTATGTACTTAGAGAAGTACACGAAGGCATCTGCGGCAATCACTTGAGCGGAAGAACCTTATCTCTAAAAATACTGAGGCAGGCTACTATTGGCCAACGATGCATGAAGATGCGAAAAGATTAGTCCGGAGGTGTAAGCCCTGCCAAGAGCATGCCAATATCACTCACATGCCAGCGGCGTTAATGCAACCAATTGACAGCCCCATCCCTTTCGCCCAATGGGGGATAGATCTAGTTGGACCGTTCCCGCCCGCCACAGGAGGATGTAAATACCTCATTGTAGCAGTGGACTACTTCACCAAATGGGTGGAGGCGGAACCCTTAGCACGTATCCGAGAAGAAGAAGTCATCCAATTCCTATGGAAGAACATCGTCTGTCGCTTTGGAATCCCACGTTCCATTATCTCAGATAATGGAACCCAATTTTGCGGTGACAAAGTGAAGAATTGGTGCCTCGGCTTGGACATCAAACAATTCTTCACATCCGTAGCAAATCCACAAGCTAACGGCCAGACGGAGGTTACGAATCGCACCATACTCCAACACCTTAAAACAAGGCTTGGAGGTGCCAAAGGGAAGTGGGTAGAAGAATTGCCTAACGCCCTATGGGCTTATCGCACAACCCCACGCACAGCAACCGAAGAGTCGCCTTTCAATTTAGCTTTCGGCACAGAAGCTATAGCACCTGTTGAAATAGGTGAACCATCTTGGAGAATCACCAATTATGATCCAGCAGCTAACGAAGAAGCTATGCGGGGAAGCCTAGACCTTGTAGATGAGCTACGAGAGATCGCATACATCCGGCAACAGATGTACAAATCGCGCATGGCCAAGGCATATAACTCGAAAGTCCGCCCTCGCACCTTTCAAGTTGGAGATTTAGTCCTCCGAAAAGCAGAAGCCTCTCACCCCATTGGTAAACTCGATCCAAAGTGGGAAGGACCATATAAAATCACCAACGTGGTCAACACCGGAGCATATCGCCTCGAGAACACTGATGGATACCCTATACCCAGAACTTGGAATATAGGGAACCTCAAACGGTTCTACGCCTAAGGTATACATCTACCTAAATTAAGATCCGTTGAAGTCACCACCTATACCCCCCCTATATGAAAATTACTTACAAAAAATTACCCATGCAGGCTCCGCGGTCTTCCACGTCACTCGTCTCGCAAAACCGTCTCTACATGCTTTGGAAACTTTCTACTACATAATGAGGTGCGTGAACGTCCCACCTAAACTGGGGGGCTAGTAAATTTACTTACATCAACAATTCGTATTCACATCTCACCATCTCATTACAGAGTGGAAATCAACTACGAGAGGATGCATATTGCGCAATCAATGGCCCAAAGAGCGAAACCACCCCATATCACATCGCCAAGGGTAACAATACTCCCACTAGACTATAACACACGCATGCTCTTATTTACTCTCACTAACGTGACAAAATCATTCCATCTAACAGGCACGAGCACACAGCAAATCACAGCAACTCACAAGTCGATTTCATATCTCGAAGTGCGAGGAAGAAAAACCATCCCCGTGTTAGGGTACGTGAATTTGCAATGCACATCACCTCATCTTCAATTACTAAGTCTTCGATACAAATGCTTTAACAAAATTCATTTTTCCTCAACTATACCTGACAGACATAGAGACGCCAAAGAAATTCAGCCTACCATCAGCACAGCGAAACGAACGAGTACAAGGAAGACGTGGAAGAAGAAGAACAAGTGTAGTACAATCACTCAAAAAAAAAAAAAAAAAAAATTCTCTCAAGACAATTTATTGCTTTAGCAGTAGTTAATTACCTTCGCCTCATGTAGGCCCATCGCACTAGCTACTTATTTAAATTCGCCTCACATAGGCTTGTAAAAATTCTCCTTTGCTATCATCGAATAAATCACAATTTTCGTTTTTACTCTTTATGCCTTCACATCGACACAAATTACCTCTCATCATGAGTCCAATTAAAAATCACCCAATATACACTTAGAGAGATTTAGATAATCCATATAGCCTGGCCAGCTGGATTATCTGAGTCCCTTTATTTGTTACACGAGGTGTTACTTTTAAAACGTGGCCACGGACAAATATATTTAAGACCCAAGCGGTCCGAACAAAGGGCACGACCCTTAACAAAAACCTTGGGAGGCTGATCCCCTCCTCAAGTACATCGCGTATAATGCCAATGTAAATACATATGAGCAACGCATTAATTCTTGACAACGTCAAAGTAAATAAATCGAAATATTAAATTTCAAAGTCAAACAAGGAAGAAATTCAAATGAAATAGTAGTGGACATACCCATCTACATCAGCGATAAAAACAAACTAAGAAATCCATGGCAAAAAAAAAAAAAAAAAAAAAAAAAAAAAAAAAAAAAAAAAAAAAAAAAAAGGGGGGAAAGTTAACTATCCTAGCAAATAAGTCTAAACTCCCCTACCGCGAGCGGAAGACGTACCCACAGTGGAGTCATCCGCAACCATATCATTCACGAGCTCTGTGCCCGTCCCATTGACATCTACCTCATCCTCCTCTTCATCGGATATGCCAGCTTCCATCCCACGAATCACTTCCTCGCTGATCCCGCCCGCATCGCACAGATATTCCCCCAAGGATAACATCACACTCTTCACGAATTGGTAGGGAACGCGAGGATGAAAACAAAAGAAAGGCATCTTAGTGGGCCGATGTAACGTAAATAACGCCTTGAACAAACTCACAGACACAGGCAGACCTACTCGAACCACCCTATAATGAAACTCCTCGAACATCAGTACAGCACTAGGAGTGAGCTGACTATACCCTATCTTGAATTCCTCGCAAACCTTCAACAAGGTCGGATGCGGAGTAATCTGTGATGTACACGTCAAGTACCCCAAAAATACCGTATGAAACCCATCGGGTGGCGAGTACAAACGGTCGCCCTTCTGAGGCAACAACAACTCCACATTACTTGGCGCTCCAGATAAACGACGAATAGAGTGCAAATGCTCTTCCGTCAACACACTATCAAAATTAATCAAGTCCAAACTAATTGGCTTCTTTTTCCTCTGCCTCCTCTTATCAATCTCAACATCACCCGGCGGAATATCATCTTCTTCCTCCTCTTCATCCGTCGGCTCAACTTCACTACTCGCCACTGCATGTTCACTCGCCGGATGCGATTGAGCAGACTCATCGCTATCACTTCCAAAGTCCACGACTCGACGCCCATAACGACATCTACGGGAACCCACTTCGTCAACAATAGCTCACCACCGTGA
>NW_012193213.1:376036-438070 GCF_000504015.1 Erythranthe guttata
CAGCGACGCGCGCGCACGCGCGCTCTTATGGGCAGCGCACGCGCGTCTGCCAGCAAACCTCCCCCATTGACGCGCGCGCACGCGCGCCCTTATTGGGCAGCGCGCGCGCGTCAGCACTGCCCCCCCTACCTACCGGCACGCGCGCGTCGGGACACGGCCCAATCCAGAGCGCGCGTTCCCCCAACCGTGACGCGCGGCCGACAGCAGCAGGCCCACGTGGCCTGCCCTCTCTCTCTCTCCCCTCCTCGGTCCGGGTGCAAGCCGGCGGCTCCACGGCTTCACTCGGCTCCGTCTTTGCATGAAAACTCGCGCCCCTAGACTAGTTTTGACGCCCGGCTACACGGCTCGAGCCGACTCCGGTCTCCGAGCCAGCTACTTTGCACCCCTTCCCCATAGTTTGTGAACATACTACTGCAGATCCGATTTTCGCACCGGAAGCTACAGGCTTTTCGCGTTCCATACCCACGGTACCAAAAGTTTTCTCGCCCCCTTCAACCGGATCTCGAAGTTTAATTCGTAAAGATTTCGACTTACCCGGATTCGACATGACAAAAAAAATTTCTCCGCACAAATAATCAAGAAACAAAAAATATTCTACTCTACCGCTATAGAATAAAAGAAGAGAACACAAAGAAGACCTAAGTTTAAAAGTGCTTACCCATATTTATTACGCAGGAGATGCAATTTAAATCTTTCCACCGCAAAAGGAGTCTATTTATCTGGCACTGGTATATTATTTAAAACCCTTAAATATATACCTTGCTGCCAAATAAATACAATAATCCCTTATTTAAATTAAGGAATTAATTCATCGCCAATGGAAACAATTCAATAAACGCCGCAGTTAACTCTCGACACGACCCGGATCCCACTACGCAAGTCCCCGTCTCGAATCGAGAGTTGGGGGGCTTAATGATATACCTAAATGGGCCGGCCCAATGGGCCCTCAAATGTATCTAATAATTAGGCCCAATACACGAAAGCCCAATAACATACAAGTGGGCCCATTACGCGAAAGCCCAAGCTCCTTAAAAGTAAGGTTTGGGCCCAACAAAGTAAGCCCAACCCATTCAACGATATATAAATAGATGTTTTACTCATTTGTTAAGGTACGTTCTAATTATTCACAATCAATCTCGAGTTTTATTCTCTCTACTATCTCTACGATCCGTACATCTGACTTGAGCGTCGGAGGGGTTTCCGCCGGATCAACCCCCGGCTTAGTTCACGTGTGCTCATTTCGCAGGGACCTCAGGATCATCGAGTTGACTAGCTACTGATCAACTTTGCTCTCCCAGCTCGTTTTCTATACTACTCCGGTGATCTATATTTTAGCATCATCATTCTATCATATTCATATCACAATCATAACTCTATAAAAAGGAGAAAAAGACAACAAAAGTATGTCGGTAACTTTTAGAACCCTCACCTAGACAACAGTATCATTCTGACTTGTCCGATCTTCAAAATCTAAGAATTAGTGATGAGAACAGAACCAAACAGATGGAAGTGGGTGAAACTTTTTTTTTTCTTTTTGATAAATGAAGTGGGTGACCTGAAACATGAACGAAATTGAAGAGGAAAATAATGGTGATAAGAGAGAAATTGGGAAAAATTGAAGGAATTAGGGCTTTTAAAATGAAAAAGACACCAATAGTCTTGGATTTCGCATGTGCAACGCACATGGGTTCAAAACCGGTTATTTTGTCCCCAAAAGGGGCAAAGTGGCATAATTAATATAGTACAGGTGAAATCGTGAGTTATCCGCAAAAATTTAAAAAGTTCAGGTGGTTTAATGCTAATTATCATGAAATTTATGTTGGTTTCAATACCCACTCACACCCATACCCGAGTTCGTTATGTGCATTGGCTCGAGAGTAGAAGAAACTATCATTTAAGCGATGTAATTAATTTATCGAGGTTCAACTGTATTATTAATAAATATATAGATAAAATAATAAAAATCAAAAGCCCAATTGGCTCGTCAGCTTTTTATTTTGAGTTAAATAAAGTTTACGCTCTTAAAGTATATCATCTATAACAGTTACTCCCTTAAAGTATCATTTGTAACACTTACCTCCCTCTGCACAATTTATTTTGTATTGTAAATTATGATACCTTAAATTTTTCTCTTTTATTGAAAGGAATAACTAAAAGAATAATTAAATTATACAATTAAAATTATTTATTGAAAAATGCAATATTTAAAATTTTTAAAATATTATCTTGCATTGATCAATTAATCGAATATATTCTTATCAATAAATTTAAAGAAATCAATGCATAATTAATAATAATCTTAACCCTAAAGTATTTAAATTTCTTTTGTTCATTAATTCTTGAAATGTTGTGGAATATTATTTATAATATATTAATACAAGACAAAGTAAGAATAATATATGTCCTATAATTTAAAGCAAATAGGACTTTTGACTGAAAGGCGAAAAGAGAGAGATTTATTACTATATGAAAGCTGTGAAAATTGTGGTGATCTATTCTCATTACAAAGGAACATATATATACAAAAAAATTTACATGCATTGTCATGCTAAAAATGCAAATGTCTTGACATGTTTCATCAGATAAGTAATTCATTTGTTGTGTCATACTTCATTTCCTAGTCTCCAAGGTAAGAAGATGTTAAGTCCTCGTACGCAAAATAGATGACTATGCATAATACTCCCCCTTGGACTTAGTATGTTGTTGTTTCGTCAGCTGTAAAATTGGATAAGTGAAATATATGTATGCCTCGTTAAAAACCTCAAACCGTATAACCCAATGGGAAAAATCGGATTAATATACACACATATTATAGAATTGTATTAGAATATAAGATGGATTAATATACACACATGCTACTGTGAGCAATATATAAGAAATATATTTTAGTACTCATAATTAAAAGCTGAAAGTAAGAGAAGAATGTAAACAAGGAGAGAATATTGAATTGCTAATTAAAGTTGTATCCAATGCATTATCGAGAGTGGGTATTTATACAAAGTCATTTGAAGCATTGTCATGCTTGTTTAGGATAGCTACTATACAAAGATGACATGTATCATTACAATATAATGTAAGACTTGGTCAAAACTTAGGCCAGAAGTATGTTCTGTAATACTCCCCTTGGACTAAGTATTATCGGTAGTGACCGCAAATTGGATGAGTAAAGTGTATGTATGCCTCGTCAAAAATCTCAAGTCGGAAAACCCAATGGGACAAAACCGACCAGAAGAGAAAAATAGTGCATAATTCGAATCCAAGTCGCGTGCATAAGCTGTCTCGTTAAAACATTTGCTGGCAAACCCAATGGGACCAAAACCAGCCATAAGGGAAAAAGAGTTCAGCGCACCATTGTTCCCCCTGAAATGAGCAATATAGCCTTCGAAATGGGTTGTCAGTCTTGCTTCACATTGGCATTCCAATGGCGTATACCAACTTCTCAAACGTAGAAGTCGGCAAGGACTTTGTAAACAAATCAGCAAGATTGTCGCATGAGAGAACTTGTCAAACATCGATCTCTCCATTCTTCTTAAGCTCATGTATATGAAAGAACTTTGGTGATATATGCTTGGTCTTATCACTTTTTATGTATCGTCCCTTTGTTTGTGCTATGCAAGCAACAATATCTTCATAAATAATAGTGGGCGTGTTTGTAACTGGATTTAAGTGGCAGGAATTTCGTATATGTGATATGACTGAACTTACCCAAACACATTCTCTGCCAGCCTCATAAAGAGCTATTACTTCTGAATTATTTGAGGAGGTGGCCACTAATGTTTATTTGGTAGATCGCCAAGATATACATGTACCATTATAACAAAACAACTATCCAGTTTGTGAGCGAGTTTTGTGGGGATCAGATCTATATCTCGCGTCGGCATAACCAACTAACCCTTAATTAGTTGCATTTTTTGAATAAAATAATCTCAAATATGCAGTACCACGGAGATATCGAAAAATATGTTTAACACCATTCCAGTGTCTCCGGGTAGGCTCAAAACTATATCGCGCAAGCACATTTATCGCAAACGCGATATCAGGTTGAGTGCATTGGGCTAGATACATTAACGC
This sequence comes from Erythranthe guttata, assembly GCF_000504015.1. Next base: position 380,108 of record NW_012193213.1, read on the forward strand.
TCCTATAGCATTTAGATACAGCACTTCTGGGTCCAGTATCTCTTCATTAAATTCTTTAGGTCGGAACGGATCCTTTTTAGGATCTAAATTGCGCACAACCATAGGGGTGCTCAATGAATTAGAATTTTCTATATTAAACTTTCTGAGCAATCGTTTAGAATATGCAGATAGGTGTATAAGTACGCCGTAATTTTTATCCTCAAGCTCAATACCAAGACAAAGTTTGGTTTTTCCAAGGTCCTTGACCTCAAATTCTTTCTTTAAATATTCAGTTGCATTGGCTAACTCTTCATAAGTTCCAATCAAGTTCATGACATCTACATAAACCGCAATGATAACAAATCCGGTTTCAGATCTTTTAATAAAAACGCATGGGCAAATGGGATCATTTTTATAACCTTCCATGATAAGGTATTCACCCAATCTATGATACCACATGCGACCAGATTGCTTTAGACCATACAATGATCTTTGTAATTTGATTGAGTGCAGCTGACGAAGAGCGCCAGAGTTTGGCATTTTAAATCCATCGGGAATTTTCATATAAATATCAGAATCTAGTGAATCATATAAATAGACCATTACAACGTCCATTAGACGCAGGTCCAGTCCCTCATAGACGACCATATTTATAAGAAAACGGAAAGTGATCGTATCTAGCACTGGTGAATACGTCTCATCATAATCAATCCGAGGTCTCTGCGAGAAGCCTTGAGCAACAAGGCGGGCCTTATATCGTACAATTTCATTATTCTCATTTCACTTACGGATAAATACCCATTTATACCCAACGGGCTTCACATTATCCGGAGTTTGAACGATTTACCCGAATACTTTTCGTTTTTCTAGGGAAGTTAATCAGATTTTATTGATTCCTCCCATTTAGACCAATTATTTCTTGTGTAACCGAGAATGCAAAAATATTATCTATGATTATTTCATTTCTATCCCATATTCATTAGAATAACTTATGGAATTCTCGGTATTCCCGGGATTTGATATCGATTTTTCGATATCAGGCTCAACAGATTCATTTGGAGCATTCCACTAGGAATCGCCTCATTTGAGGGTTCATTGATTTTCCCATTTCTTTTTCTAGGAACAAAGTCCTTTGATCCAATAGGTCTACCCCGTTTTTGTCGTGGGGGATCATCATTCATTTTCGCATGTTCTTCAAGAACATCGATCCTAGCTGGAACATTCACAGTTGGAATATAAGACTTCGTGACTTTACTGGCATCATTAAATGCATCAGGAAGTCTATTAGCAATATTTTGTAAATGAATGGTTCTATGGATCTCATTTTCACATTCAGAGATACGTGGGTCGAGATGAGATGAATGTTGTTCACACCATGTGAGATTTTCGATTGGTTTTTGTTTATCTTTATCAATGATATTTTTATCTTTACCAATCGATGGAAATATAGTCTCATCAAAATGACAATCCACAAATCTAGCGGTAAATAAATCACCTGTCATTGGCTCTAAGAATCTAATAATCAACGGTGAATCAAACCCTACTTATATGCCAAGTCAGCGTTGGGGACCCATTTTAGTCCTTTGAGGAAGAGGAATTGGCACTTGCACAGCGCAACCAAATGTGCGAATGTGCGAAATATTGGGCTCAAAGCCCAAGGCCAATTGCATTGGGAATGCATATGATAAGCAGTGGGGCAGAATTTAATCAGTGTTGATGCTGCAATGCAATACTGCATGGCCCCATGCTGCACTAGTGAGTTTAGATCTCATCAGCAAAGTACGAGCAATTATTTGGACACGTTTAATCAAATATTCCCCTAGTCCATATTGAGTGTGAACGTATGCTACTAGGTGCTCGACATTTATTCCCAGTGTTGCACAATACTCATCAAAACTTTTTGATGTAAATTCTTTGGCATTATCCATTCTTATGTTTTTAATGGAATAATCAGGGAAATGTGCTCGGAGTTTAATAATTTGTGCAAGCAAACGCGCAAATGCAACATTTCGCGTAAATAATAAGCATACGTGCGACCATCTACAAGATGTGTCCACTAAAATTATAAAATATCTAAATGGCCCACTTGCAGGGTGTATTGGTCCACAAATATCACCATGAATACGTTGTAAAAATGATGGTGACTCATAACCGACCTTTTCAATGGAAGGTTTTATAATGAGCTTACCTTGTGAACATGATTCACATAAATATTCATTGGACATTAAGATCTCTGTATCTTTTAATGGATGTCCTTTAGTATGTTGTACAATCCTACGCATCATAGTCGTTCCTGGGTGACCCAGTCTATCATGCCATAATCCGTCTATATTGGGATTAACAAGTTCCCATGGCATAGTAACATAGGATTCGAAAGCTCGAATTTGGAAACAATACACTCCAGAAGTTGTCGCTTCGAGTTTTTCATGAACAATCATTTTGTCCATAACATATGATGTGATGCATAGACACTCCATAGTATTTTCAACTAGTGTCTCTAAATGATATTCATTACGTCTCACATCTTTAAAACTCAGTAGATTCTTATTTGATCTATCGGATATCAATGCATTTTCAATATGCAAAGTGGTACCATTAGGCAACACAATTGTTGTGTTCCCGGAGCCATCTATTATTTCTGCAGAACCTACTATGGTTTTAACTTGTGTCTTGCACAAAGTCACACTCGAGAAATATATTTTATTATTGAATATTGAGCGTATAGTTGCACTATCGAGTAGGCAATAGTCATATTTTTCCATATTTTTCATGTACGCGTGATCAAAATCAGCTCGACCTCGGGTATTTATCCTCCAAGGGAGATATGTACATGTGGGTTTTCAACAACTCAATCTTGGGAATCACACCTTCCAATAGAGATTTATATACAGTGGGTACATGATAACCCAAAACCCTTAAATTTGGTGTGATTAATAGCCTCTGAGTTGGCTCTTGACGGGTTTTACCTCGTCTAGTGACTCTACGAGCTTCAAGCTCGGAGTTATTTTCAGATATTTGGCCTTTAAATCGGCTTTTGGCGGATATTACTACGTCTGGACTCTACGAGCTTCAGGCTCGGAGTATATTTATGATTTAGCCTCTAAATTGGCTTTCTTGTCTCAACGACTTTACGCTCGGAGTTATATTAATGATTTAGCCTCTAAATCGTCTTTCTTGTCTCAACGAGTTTAGACTTGGAGCTATATTTTATTTATCTGCAAATATAAATTTCAGCAGCAATTCATCTAGTATATGAGTTGTATATGTATATAGACGAATCCATCATATCCTTTGAGAAATGATAGCATATAAAATACCGAAGTATTCGCTAATCACCCTCGTTTGTCTTTACGACAATAAATTGAGGATCTGGATCTTCGTAAAATAGAATAAGAAAGAAGAATACGAAAATAGCAAATCCCTATCGAGCAAAACTTCGTGCTGATAACGTGTTTTGGAATATTATTTATAATATATTAATACAAGACAAAGTGAGGATATATATATACTGTAATTTCAAGCAAAGAGGACTGTTGACCAAAAGGCGAAAAGAGAGAGATTTATTACTATATGAAAGCTGCGAAAATTATGGTGATTTATTCTCATTACAAAAGAACATATATATATACAAGAATTTTTACATGCATTGTCATGCTAAAAATGCAAATGTCTTGACACGTTTCATCATCAGATAAATAATTCATTTGTTGTGTTATACTTTATTTCTTAGTCCCCAAGATAAGAAGATGCTAAGTCCACGTAGGCAAAATGGATGACTATGCATCTATGATATATATTTTCATTCATTATTATACAATATAAATTGTTTTTTAATTAATTTCCAATGATTTAATTTTAGTTACTTTTCAATTTTATATGATTCAAAAATTATTATATTGTTATGTTATTATATTTTATATTTTAAAATATGAAAACAATTAATGTTGAGGGGTAAATGTTACAGATGATACTTTAAAGGGGTAAATGTTACATAGGCTATACTTCAGGGGTGCAAAATGTATTTAATCCTTTCGTTTTCTATTGCTAAATTTATGTATAAAAATAATATACATTAAATATGTAACAAAAGTAAACCCAAGAAAATAAAAAAAACCCAAGATTGCTCAAGCTCGTGAATGTAGCTTAAAGCTCGAGCACATTACACCGCTGCACTTGACATGCACTTGACAACGAAGAACATAAACACATGAAATAAGAAGAAAGAGAGATTGAGAACTTGTATTAAAGAAGAGAACTTGTAGCAAAGAAAGAAAAACAATAATTGCATAGTTTATAAAGACAAATAATTGTTAGTAAATGTGAAATTTGAATATTTATGGGCTCAACAATCTCATACACCACACATGTGCAGCATGGACTCAACCGATATAATAAAGATGCAAATCATAAGATAATGCAACAAGTTTACCATATCATCATCACCAAATTTAAGCATGAATCACAACAACAAGGACAACACCAAAAAGAAAAAGAAAAAAAAAAAAAAAAACAAAAAGGAAAAGGAAATACATCAACCAATATTATTTTAAGCTACAACTAAACTCTACATAACATAAATTACATTTATTGCTACAAACTTATTTCACTTTCCATATCGATAAAACGGGCATAGTGGCCGAAAATAGGCCGCTCCCATATTGCAGTTTCCAACCAAATTCGACATATGGCGGCTATCCAACAACTTACAAAATATCATCGAGCATCACCGACAAAAGCAGTCCTTGAACAAAATCACTTCTCTTTGCCTTCTCCTCCTTATCTTTTATCGACATTGGTGCCTGCTTCACTTTTCTGCTAAAGAGAATATCCCAATACCAATTTCAAATAATGCCCAACATATGACGTGGAATTATTTGTTTATTGATAGAAATTTTCTCACTATTCAATCAAATTCAATAGTAAAGTGATATGAACTATAAAAGGACGAGGATAACCCATCATCGATCCTAATTTTTAAATTGCTACGATCAATCCCCTCCCATCACTCATAATCGTTCTTCCAATTTAGTTCTTTCCATATTTATGACAACTAAGATTTACTTATGTATGAATGTGAAATTTATTATGCTACAATGAGGTGAGTCGGTCAAGAAATGCAACAACTCCATCGACCTAGATACATACAAATACAACCCACAAGAGAGAACTGACAACGACGAAAAGTACAAAATACATTGACTTGTTTGATGACAAGATCGAATAGACATTGCTTTATATGCACATGATAAACATGTGCAAGCAAATAATATCAACTCTTAAACCAAAAGGCTGATGTCTTTTTTCTGCTATAGCGACATTTACCCACGACCGATTTTAAAAACCAGGTAACACCATATTGTATTAATAAAGGATAGAAGATGTTCACAACCCTTAAAATAGTAAATATTATATCCGAACTGCCGCACATTAACATACGAGTACCATATATTCTATAGCAACCTTAGAAAATCGAGATTCTTAACGGATAGCACATTCAACACTTATATATCATCACGTGTTTTAAGGAACTTAAGGTTTTGCACTAGTAAATAAATTTAAACAAATGCACAAATGCAACAACAGTAGTTATAAAACAAAACCAACGAAACGGAAGACTTCAGAAGAAGCATCCGAGTAATAATCACAATTGCTTTTTATACTAATAAGAAGATCCGTTTTTTTTTTTTTTTTTTTTTGGTCACTGGATGGTGACATGTGATGGGGTAGTAAAACGTGAGCAAATACAAACAAGGAAGAAAATGATTACCTCTCCGAATTGGTAGCAGTTGTGGTTTTCTTGACTAATGCTGACTCAGCAGAAGAGTGGGTGGGAGCAGTTTCGTAATCTTCAACCATGGGCAAAATAAACGATGATAAAAGAGGGTCTGGGGCGGCGTTGGTCGAAGAAACTACGCACGAAGAGCCTCCAAAAAGTGACTGCAAATTCCCTTCTCTCAGCTCCCTCCTCAACATAGACAGCGTCGAATGTGAACCGGCTTTTCTTGATTTTCTCTTTCTCTGCATGTGAGCTCTCTCTCTCTAGTGAAGGAACTCAAATCACATGTTTTAACTTCTCGTCATATCGAGCACATAAACAAACAATAAATTGAACATGGAATCGAATAATGAAGAACAAGGAATTCACGAGAAGAATAAAATAGCGGACGATGCAAACTATGAATATAAAAAAGGATATTTTAAAGATATTGCCGTGTTGCAAGGTAATATGAGCGACCATGTCGACACCCACCCTCATCGAACAAACTGGACAAACCTGCAAGGTTAAAAACACCTATGTCAGTATCACTTCATCAGAGAACATCGAAACTGTGACAAATCACATTAAATATTGCACTATTTAAGAATCTTTAAAAAGGTTTAGTTCAACTTCAGATATTTTGTCCGTAGTTGTACAATAATGTATATATATATATATATAGGAAAAATATAGGGACATACCCCATTCTTCGCTTCTACAGGATGTTCATCGTCGATGTGGCAGCAAAGTCCAACAATATCAAAATAGTCCGAACAAAAAGGGCATGGATATTCTTCCCTTATGTCGTCATCCACCTCGATTTCCTCAAACCCCATTAGCATTTCTGCATCAAACCCATCCCATTTCATTCCTACATCAAAATACACACCCACACCCACACACACACACGCGCGCGCGAACACACATACAAGAAACCCATCAAATATTGGATCAAAACAAAAAAAAAAAAAACCCAAATAAAAAAATAAATCCATCGAATACCAAAAAATAATCAAATCTCGTACCAGGTAATGATGCAATAGCAAAAATTAACATTTAATTTCAAATACACAAACACAAACTAGATCATATATTCACATATGCAATGCCCACGTACACAAAACCCATAAAACAACAAACATAATAGAAAGAGAGAAAAAAAAAAAAAAAAAAAAAAAAAAAAAGGGCATTTGATTAAAAATCTACAAATACAACATTAGATCAAATCTCTCAAGAAAATTAAATTCACACAAATAACTGAATTCGACAAACCCTAGATTAAAAAATAAATAAATAATAAATGATAAAGATGAAACTTAAAGCATCTACGCTCATAAACCCCACAAAAATGCAATCTTGAACGAAAAGCAAATTAAATTAACAACAACTAAAGACAAAGCTTGTAAGAAATTGGGGAAATTGAAATACCAGATCGAGTTTGAAGAGCAGATTGATAGCGCTTGGAGGCAGAAGACAAACGAGCAGCCCATGAATTAGCATCCATCCTTTTTCTTTTCAACCTAAATAAAATTCAATTTTTCCTTTTTTTTTTTTTTTTTTTTTTTGGCAAATCTGAGGTTTCTTAATCTGAAGAGGTGAATTCAGCTAATCAAGGGTATGCCTGCCTGATCAGTGAAACTCTTGCCCCAACCAGAATCTCTATTGACTTGCTTTTATTTATTTTTTTCTTTTATTTTTTTGGTATTTTTTTGTTTTTGGAGGAGATAGGAGTGAATGAGATGAAGATGGTTGCGAGATGAGAGAGAAAGAAGAGAGAGAGAGAGAGAGAGAGCAGAGAGGCCTTTGCAGGTTGAAATGAAAATCCACCGAAAGGGGGTAGAGAGTTGTCTTCCATACACATTTTATATTTTTCTTTTTTCTTTTTTTCTTTTTTCTTTTTTTTTTTGGTTTTCAGACAGCTGGACGTGTCAGCGTTGTCCGATATATCCTTCATTTGTCCCTTGTAATAAAAAAGATAAACAAATTACTATAATTCAGCTACCTTTCTACATTTTAACTAATTTTACTGAAATACATGTAACGCCAAATCTCAAATACATGTAACGCGAAGTATACTATACTATAGTATACCGCACAATTTTGTTCAAATTTAAGGTAAAATTAGGTGATAGTCCCTAGTTGGTAACAATAAATAATACGGTAAATTACAACCGCCCCTTGAGGTATGGTAAATTTACGAAAACCCCCATCTTGTTTGGATAATTACAGCTACCCCCTCAACTCCTCAAATTTAGTGGAATCTTCGAGATTATATGAAATATTGTCACTTTTGTACCCATTTTGTCCCATTCGAACTCTACATTTTGAAGCAAGATGATCATAATATGTGTTTTTTGGCTTGTATATATCAGATTGTGGTGCATCAGAAACTGTATTTTTACAAAAACGAGTACAAACTAGGGCACATTCCACGAAATCTAGATGATTATGTTGAATTTGACACTATAAGGGTGGATGTGTAAGAAAAAATCATAGTTGATGGTTAGATGTAATTATCCAAACAAGAGGGGTTTTTTTGTAAATTGACCATACCTCAGGGGATGTTTGTAATTTACCCTAAATAATAGTAGGTACCTTGAAAATGTCTCTCTTTCCTACAAATTCCACGAAACATAATTTTATACGCTAAAGCACCTCGTTTACTTTCAATTATTTTGTTTAATAAAATCAATTATGAAGATGTTGATTTGCTGATGTTTTTATGCATTTTTTCATGTGTGTTTTATTATGCGTTTCGAGGTTTAATTTATGTGAAAGATGATGATGCAGTAATTAATGACAACAAATACGATATAAAGAAATGGTGGCAAACATGCAAAAAATGAAAAATTGGCTTCAAATTAGTATTGAACTCCCAATACTTCATAATGAACTTTTAAAAATTGAATATTTTGACAAAATGTGACAGTAAACTTTAAATCAAAATGGAGCTAACTTTTAAATTTATCAATGAACTTTTGAAAATTTGGCTGAAAATTGGCAATATTTTTTTGGGAATTAGCTAAAATTTAGAGTGCTCTGAAAATTGACGTATTTTAATAAAATGATGGTGAACTTTTGCACATTGGCTGAAAATTGAGACTTATTTTAAATTTGATAGTAAAATTCTGAAAATTTGGCCGAAATTGATAGTGAGGTTCTCAAAATTGAGTATTTTAACAAACATGTTAGTGAACGACTGCAAAAATTGGCTGAAAATTAATAGTAAAATTATTAAAATTAGCTTCAAATCGGTAGCAAAATTATGAGACTTTGGACTAAACTTCTTAAAAATGGCAATGAACTTTGGCAACAAACTTCGGATATAGGACACGCTATGCACTATTGTATGGACTTTTAGCTGCCATGTTTTTTCTGTCAAAATGACGAGCGATGGCCTTTTTCTTATTAGGATTTTCACGTATTCGTATTGCTAATGAAATTGCATACGAGGGACTTCTTGCTAATTACCACTAGAATAAATGATGGAAAAATATTTATTTAATGAGTTTAAATTTAGTTTGTTAAATATTTATGGTTTATTGATAAGGTCATTAGTAAAAATAAAATATTGTTTAATAAGCTTTAATTCAATATTTAGTTAAAATTAAACTTTAAGGGAGGTATATGTAATATTTTGAAATATGAGGGGTTCATATATTATTAGATCTAACATCAGGACATGTCAATATATTTTACTAAAAAAATGAGATTTCAAAAATGTCAATGGTGAAATGGGTTTTAACCCTTAGCCAATATTAAACCTCAAAGGAGGTATGTGCAGTTTTTCAAACTAGATGGGATTTAACTGTAACTACACCAACCCTTAAGAAAAATCAATGGATCGGTTATGAATTAACACTTTCAAGAAAATTAATTTATTCCATTTCTTTTGCAACAAATTAAAAAAAATGAAATTTCGGAAATCTATATAATATATAAAAGTTGAATTTCATAGTTAATTGATTGATATTTGTCAACTTTAATTGATGACATGTCCTCAATTTTATCCCAAATGGCGAATTGATTGGTGGAAATAAATTATCAAAAAACATGTCATCATTTCCAAAATTAAAAATAATTAAATATATTTAATTATTTAATTAATCTATTTATATCCTACCATTTATAAAATACTCTAAATATATCAACTTTCTTGAAAACCCTAAATAAATTTATTTTTGAATTTAATTTTATAATTAAATTAATTTCAGTTTAGTTAAATTCAATTTAAAATCCTCCCTTATTATAATTGCATGATTGGAGGTGTTACAAATTTTTTTAATTTTAATTCATAAAATTGGATTTATATTAAAAAAACATATTGCAGAATAAATTATTTGATATTATACATTTTACATGAACATGACTAGAGAATATGTATTTTTTTACTAATTAAATATTATATATTAATATTATCTGTAAAAAAGAAAGATACATGTTTGAATTTACTATCTTGCGAAAATTGACACTATTGTTATGCCATGTGTAGAGTAATGTACTCACAATTATTTACCATATTGAAAATTATACTACATGAATTTTATATTATTATTTAAATAATTGTTTTTTCTTCACTGAATTCAGTGACAATAAATTTTACGATTGATTTAACTTTTTAAATTATATACTAATTAAAATACAAATTTTATCATGATTATACTAATAAATTGAATAACCTAAGTTAAGTTTAATCAATTCATAAAAAACCGAATTGATTTTATATATTTCAAAATATAATAATTCTTAATTTTTGGAATTAAATTCGTTTATCCACTTTATTTAATGGCTAACATTAAGAATGTCAATTGTTTTGTTTAAAATGTATAATGATCGTATATACTATATATTGTATTCCACTAATAAGTATTTTCTTATACTCTAATAAATATAATGAAGTAAATACCTACAGCAACTCCAATCCAAAAGTAACAAAATGAGTTTGCAATATTTATGTGCTATTTAATATTTTATTTTGATATTTATCTAAATGTATTTGCTTCAACCATAGGTATTAAATAGTTGTTAATTAAATATATCAAATTGCCACATGTTATTTTCTAAATGGACACTGAGGTGGTTAAATTCATAACTCATGTTTGATATTTTATTCTGCATGGTTGCATAATATATTTTTACATTCTGAAAGATGAAATATCAAAATACCTCATTTCATAACTCTATTAAAATTAAAAATTACTATTTTGGAGTATAAAAATGGTGTTTAAATGTTTTGATAGCTCATTTAATAATCCCACTCGAAGTGCTCTTGCCGTAAATAATTTATATTAATAATTCCTCTAATGTTTGTTTCCATCTTACATCGACCCCCTTATGGTATGATTTTTCAAGGATTTTTTTGGAATATTCCAATAATGATTATTATATCATGCACACACGACATTTCTTTATGGTACTTTTTAAAGACAAAAATTACCCTCAGGTGAACTTTACACGAAATCTTTATTCTTCTTAAATAACACATTCACAAATTTTTATTATTACGATGACAACCCTGAGGGTAATTTTTTAGTTTAAAAAGTACGATAAAAGAAATGTCATGTCTGCAAGGGTAGACTCCATATTTTTTGGGACATTACATGGAATAAAAAAAAAAATTCATAAAAAAATCACACCATAAGGGGGTCGTGTAAGACAGAAACAAACATTAGGGGGGTTTTGGTATAATCATCGATAAGTGGGGGTGTTTTTTGTAATTTAACCTAAGTTCAGGAGGATTTCATAGTTTATCTTATTAACAATGATTATTGTTCTTTTACGTCTTAATATTTGCTTATACCCTTATAATATTTTAAATAATTTTAATGTCAGTTTGATAATATAATTAAATATTAATTTCTAATATATTTAATATGTGTTTTTTTATGGTTGAGCTACCACACATAAGAAATTTGATATAAAGGTTCGGGATTGAATATAATTGTTCTTTTTTATACTAAATAATAGATCATTGCAAAAAAATTGTTGCAAAATCAGAATTTGTGATTGATATTAGTATTCGAACTATAAATATAAGTAAGATTCATTGAATTAGTATTAATATTAATACTAGAAATAGGATTCAGATTGTAATTAGGATTAATATAATATTAGGATTATGATTAATATTAGTATTAGAATTATAATTAAGATTCTAATTATGCTTAGTACCATAATCAGTGATATGCATTAGTATTAGGATTATGATTAACATTAGGATTGGGATTAGAATTATTATTAAGATTAGAATTAGAATTAACATTAGCATTAGCATTAGCATTATTAGTATTAAAATTATTAGGCTTATGATTAGTGTTAGGAATAGGATTATGGTTAGGATTATGATTAGAACTATTATTAGTGTTATGAATAGAATTAGAAATACGATAAGGATTTGAATAATATTAGAATTACAATCATAATTAGCATTAGCATCAAAATTAGTATTAGCATTAACATTAACAATATTAACATATTAGTATTAGTATAGTATTAATAGTAGTATTAGTATTAATATTAGTATTAGTAATAGTATTAATATTGGTATTAGTATTAGTATTAGTATTTGTATTAGTATTAGTATTAGTATTAATATTAGTATTAGTATTAGTATTAGTATTAGTATGTGTATTAGTATTAGTATTAGTATTAGTACAAATATTAGTATTAGTACAAATATTAGTATTAACATAAGTATAAGTATCCGTATCAATATTATTATCTGTATCAGTATCAGTACCACAATATGTATCAGTACCAATATCAGTATCATTAGTAGTATCGGTATCAGTATCAGTATCAGTATCAATATCAGTATCAGTATCAGTATCAGTATATGTATATGTATCATTAGCATTAAATTAGTTTTAGCATTTATATTAGTATTAGTAATAGTATTAATATCAATTTTAGTATTAATATTACTATTAGTAATGATATTAGTATTAGTACTAATATTAATATTAATATTAGTATAAGTATCCGTATCAGTATTAGTATCGATATCAGTACCAGTATCAGTATAAGTATCAGTATCGGTATCCCTATCAGTATTAGTATATGTATCAGTATCGGTATCAGTTTCAGTATATGTATCAGTGTCGGTATCAGTATCAGTTTCAGTATCAAACTCAATATGACTATCAATATTAGTATCATTTTCAGTATCAATATCGGTATCAATATTAATATTAGTATCAGTATTATTAGCATAATATTAGTATTAGTATATATTTTTATCAGCATCAGTATCAGTATGAGTAACAATATTAGTATCAGTATTAGTATGATTATTAGTATTAGTAATAGTATTAGTACTAATATTAATATTAATATTACTATGAGTAGCAATATGACTATCAACATCAATATCAGTATCAATATCAGTATCAGTATCAGTGTCAGTATCAGTATCACTATCAGTATCAGTATCAGTATCAGCAATATCAATAAGTATTGGTATTAGTATTAGTATTAGTATTAATATTAGTATTAGTATTAGTATTAGTATTAATATTAATATTAGTATTAGTATTAGTATTAGTATTAGTATTAGTATTAGTATTAGTATTAGTATTAGTATTAAGATTAGTATTAGGATTAGAATTAATATCAGTATGAGTACCTGTATTAGTACGAGTATCAGTATTAATATTATTATCAGTACTACTATTATTATTAATATTGATATTAGTATTATTATTAGTATTATTATTAGTATTATTATTAGTGTTAGTATTAGTACTAGTATTAGTATTAGTACTAATATTGATATTAGTATTAGTATTTGTATTAATATTGGTATTAGTATTAGTATTAATATTAATATTAGTATTAGTATTAATATTAATATTAGTATTGGTATTAGTATTAGTATTAGTATTAGTATTAGTATTAATATTAGTATTAGTATTAATATTAGTATAATTATTAGTATTAGTATTAGTATTAGTATTAGTATTAGTATCAGTATTAATATTAGTATGATTATCAGTATTAGTATCAATATTGATATCAGTATTGGTATTATTATTGATATTGACGTATACATCTTATCTCTTTTGCAATATTTATAAGTTGTGCTGTTGTTTGAGTAATGTGCATCACTAATTGAATGTTGTTAGTGATAAACTTACAGATTATTTTAATATCTATTGTGTTACCTCTATGCTACTGTGTTTGTTGTTAAGTTAGTTATTTTGAAGATGATTCACATGGTGTAGTAGATTGCATCCCACGAAATAGAGTTATACCATATGTTTTAAATTATTTCACTTCTCTTCATATTGTGCTTTGCGTCATTAGCGTATTTTTTTTTGTAATATTTAATTGAATTTCATATGTTACAACTCTGAATTAAGAGATAATTTTTTTTTTCCTTCCATTTTGTTTTACTTGAATTGGTGTTGTTATAAAGAGATAATCGTTTAAATATTATTATTTTTCTCATTTTGAAACTCATATCCGTGCAACGCACGGGTGAAGTACTAGTTGAAGTGAAAAAAAAAATTCCGAAATTGAAATTCCTTGGAACAAAATTGGCGAAATTTTTATTATTAGTAACACTTAATATAAATACATAATAATATTGATATTACAAGTATAATTTTAGGAAACAAATTGGAACTTTCAACAAACCAGAATTTTTGGAAATTAAATTCGGATCAAAAATCAAAATTTAATATGTGTTCCAACTCCATACTAGAAAATAGAATCGGAAAAATAAAAAAAATGATTTTCATGTTGACATTAGAAATGAAAATTGTTGTTGCACTATCAAAAACATTGTAATCGAAATCGATGAAACTCAGAATTTTATTTCAATTTGCGCCAATAGGTGTACTTACATCTAGAACCCCTTTTGATTAAGAAAATTATGCAATACCTCCTTGAAATTCTGATGATGCTAAAGTTAGATCATCTTAAGTAGTCGAGATAGGATGAGCTGGAAAAGCAAAGTGGACCACTGGCTCACGAGTTTGATGACCTTGATATACCTACAATCAGAGAGCACGTAAACTAAGCCGGGGGTTGATCCGGCAGAAACCTCTCCGACGCTCAAGTTAGGTGTGTGGATAGCAAAAGTCGTAGAGGGAATACAAACAGTTGTATAGTTCGAATATTGAACGTACCTTAAGAAATGAGTTAAAACCTTTTTTTATACCTCATTGATTGGGCTGAAGTTTAATTAGTTGAGTTATCGGGCCAAACCTTATTTGAAGGTGATTGGACCTTCCTTGTAGTAGTTTTCAATATTAGGCTCGTGGCCCAATAGGTAAAGAAATTGTAGGCCCATTGGGTTGGCCCAATTAGGCATATCATTAAGCCCCCCACTCTCGAGTCGAGGTGGCGTCAAGTTGAAAAGTGTTCCAGGTCGTGTTGAGAGTAAAAATTGTAGTATTCTTGCATTGACGCATGGTTGGAGGCGCACGTTGGGGCATGGATAGGATGCGTGCGAAGGCGCGTTAGCGCATGGCTCGAAGGCGCGCAAAAATGCGTTGGAATGTGGGTTAGAGGGGTGTGAAGGCGCGTTGGCCGGAGGCGCACGTGGGTCAGAGGAGTGTGAAGGCGCGCGAAGGTGGGTTGGCGCATGGCCCGAAGGCGCGTGAAGTTGTGTTGGCGCATGGCCCGGAGGCGCGCGTAGTTGTGTTGGCGAATGGCCGGAGTCGTGCGACGGTAGTGCACGACGCGACCAAGTTGTCTCGATGCAAGTTACTTGAGTCGTGGGAGTTGTCTCGCGACAATGTAGTAGCACGGAGCGAGTTATCTGCTCGTTGGAGTTTTCTCGTCGCGGGGTAATATAGTTGATCGAGTTGTCTCCTCGTGGGAGTTGTCTCGCCGCGGGATAAAAATGTTGAGCGAGTTATCTCCTCGTGCGAGTTGTCTCGCCGCTCATAGCAGAGCTGAGCGAATTGTCATATCGTTCATATTTGAGTTGCTATTTATTGACATTGTCAATGATTTGACGCGTTGCTTGTATGTGTTTACATTTAGCCTTGTGCTTGATGTACTTGATAAGGGGATCAGAATCTCAAGATTTTTTGATGGGGATCGTGCCCCTTGTTAGACCTCATTGGTCGTAAGTATGTTAGGACTGTGGCCACGTTTTATGAAGGACTTGTCGAAAACAAGTAGAGAAGTTTGAGTAATCAAGTTGGCCAGGCTATATAGATTCCCATTATATCTCAAAGTGTCACTAGGGTTGTATTCGTGTTAACTTGAGGTGGAGATTGTATAGTGAATTTGTTTATTTACTGATTGCGAGCAAGTTGTCTCCTCGAGGGAGCTGTTTCGTCACGAGGTGGTAGCCCCGAGCGAGTTGTCTCCTCGTGGGTGGTTTCTCGCAGCGATGTTGTTGGAGCGTTGGATGACCTGCAACGGAGGTGCACACGGATTGAGGTCGCTCTGAGCAAGTTGTCTCTTCATCGGAGTTATTGTTAGAGTAGGTGACCAACAAGCCAACTTGTGGCTGTGGTCTTTCTATTTATTCTTGTAATAAATAAACATTTTTTCGTATTTATGATAAAAACACCTTGGCATTCTATATCTTTGTCCCTTTGTCTCAAACATAGATATAGTCCTTACAGTTATTACAAATACTAGTAATTGATCTTTAGGATCATGAGATATTTACTTTAGTATTATAACTGTTAAACATGTTCCTAGTCGAAGGGTTACGCCACCAATGAGGATATCGGCCTTTCCCATTAAGAGACTAGCACTTAGTGTATGTATAATGCATCTCATCAGTAAACGGTATTGTGATATCGGCATGCATAAGTGGGTGCTCGTAAGTTGACGAGTTCACTGAACTCCCTCACCCTAGAAATCTCTAAGTGGTTCTCAATAATCGAGTAGAGATATCTATGGTATAGTTGTACACCATTAGTCCTTATGACCTAGACATCACCGTGACTTCACTAGAGGACCAGCTGTATCGTGACCTGTCCCTGAGTTCCACTGAGGACCACCCCAAGGGCCAGTGTTCGTGCAGTCCGAAATCTAGTGGGAGGTTTGTGCATTGTAGTCGGGGATTCGATCGTTAGAATAGTCTTGGATGTCTTGTGTGTTCTCATAGTTTGTAATCTCTAAGTTTCTGGCCAGAGCTGACTAATTGATGATTAGAGAATTCGATTCTCTAAGTCATGCACGTAACGATTACTACACTTAGAACGATCGCACATTCATTGAACTACTAAGGAGGTCTCGATAAACCAATGCATCTAGGTCAATCGGGACATATGAATCGAAGGGATCGTACTGTATGGTAACTATATCAAAATGTTCTTACAGGCACTTCATTTGTATCTAGGGAATCATGACGCGTAATGTTAGAGTAGGTGACCAACAAGCCAACATGTGGTTGTGGTCTTTCGTATTTATTATGGTAATAAACGAACCTTTATCCGTATTAATGATAAATCAACTTGGCATTCTATATCTTTGTCCCTTTGTCACAAGCATAGATATAGTCCTTACAGTTATTACAAGTACTAGTAATTGATCGTTAGGATCGTGAGATATTTACTTAAGTATTATAACTGTTAAACGTGTTCCTAGTCGAATGGTTACGCCACCAATGAGGATATCGGCATTTCCCATTAAGAGACTAGCACTTAGTGTATGTGTACTGCATCTCATCAGTAAACGGTATTGTGATATCGGCATGCATAAGTGGGTGCTCGTAAGTTGACGAGTTCACTGAACTCCCTCACCCTAGAAATCTCTAAGTGGTTCCCAATAATCGAGTAGAGATATCTATGGTGTAGTTGTACACCATTAGTCCTTATGACCTAGACATCATCGTGACTTCACTAGAGGACCAACTGTATCGTGATCTGTCCCTGAGTTCCACCGAGGACCGCCCCAAGGGCCAGTGTTCGTGCAGTCCGAAATTTAGTGGGAGGTCTGTGCATTGTAGTCGGGGATTCGATCGCTAGAATAGTCTTGGATGTCCTGTGTGTTCTGATAGTTTGTAATCATTCTAAGTCTCTGGCCAGAGCCGATTAAGTGATGATTAGAGAATTCGATTCTCTAAGTCATGCACGTAACGATTACAACACTTAGAACGATCGCACCGTCATTGAACAAATAAAGAGGTCTCGATGAACCAATGCCTCTAGTTCAATCGGGACATATGTATCGAAGGGATCGCACTGTACGTTAACTATATCTGAAGGTTCTTGCAGGCACTTCATTTGTATCTAGGGAATCATGACGCGTAGTTGCTAGACGCCAATCTTGATTCGTTGGGTGATTAAGGTGAAACGAGCTTCATCTTAATCGTAACTCTAAGGGACGAGTTTTGACCACAAAGGGTTGTGGGCCCACGGCTAGCTTACACCTGAACCATCGAGGGTCACACTGCTCGTGCACATGAGATCTTTGAATAAACGGTCAGAGATAAAATGGTTTATCTTTGCATGATTGGAAGTCAATATGATTGGGTCCAACATTCGTAATTTGGAATATGAATGAGAATAAGAAAAGGAAAAGAATAGGCAAACGTGTTAGTGAACTTTCTAAATCGGGAAATTTCCAAATTTAGAAAGTGCACTGAATTAGGGTTTCCGCTTTTGGAAAGTTGGAAATCGAGAGTTGGCACTCGTAATGATGAGGACATTATAATGATTCCGAAAATGTAATCATTACAATTTTCCGATCATTGAATTGAGAGAAACGAGCATGTAAAAGAACTAACGAACTTAAGTTGTTGGGCCCGGTCCAACTTAAGCCCGTTAGGGTTTTATGCAAGAGACTATAAATACTTGATTTATAGGTCTTGCACAAAACAACACACACGAAACCCTAACCCTAGCCGCTCCCTCTCTCTCTCGCTCGGCCATCTCCCCGCGGCCACCGCCCCGGAAATTGCCGGAATCGGCCATCCGTTGGCCGATCCCTTTCGGTATTCCTTTCCTTCTTTCTTTTCTTCCGTTTTTCTAACTATGACGTGTCTAGTGCCACGTGTTTAGTAGATCAAAGTATACGAGGTGAAATCCGAGATGAGGAAGATCGAAGATCGAAGAATCGAGGAGCAGCACACGAGCCGAAGCCGCACGCATCCCCACGCGCCGCCCGAAGACCGCGCGTGAGTCACACGCGCCGCCGTGGCTCGTATTGCTGTTGCTGCTGTTCCGCTGCTGCTGCCCCCTTCGGATTGTACGAATTGGTTTCCGTAGCAATCCCGCTTAGCTTGGTGCGCCTACCTCACGCTTCAAGAGGTAAACCTTCGAATCAATTGTCGATAGATTCGTTTAAGTTTAAATTGGATATGTATGTTCGTTCTTGTATGATTTTATGTGATTACATGAAATCGTTTTATTTATAGCGAGCATGTTATTTGATTTAAACGCGAGCATGCTAGTTGATTGAATTTCGATTAAGTAATTAAGCATGTATGTTGTTTTTAATTTCGATGGAAGCGCAAAGGTACGCAATAAATTGATTTCAATTATCGGGCATGTGTTTATGTGTTTTAAATTGTTTAAATCGCATAAAATTTTTGTTTTCCGCTGCGTACACGTGTCCGATTCCCAACACGTAATTGCTAGACGCC
This sequence comes from Erythranthe guttata, assembly GCF_000504015.1. The sequence goes on from NW_012193213.1 coordinate 399,403, forward strand.
AATCTTGATTCGTTGGGTGATTAAGGTGAAACGAGCTTCATTTTAATCGTAACTCTAAGGGACGAGTTTTGACCACAAAGGGTTGTGGACCCACGGCTAGCTTACACCTGAACCATCGAGGGTCACACTGCTCGTGCACTCGAGATCTTTGAATAAATGGCCAGAGATAAAAATGTTTTATCTTTGCATGATTGGAAGTCAATATGATTGAGTACAACATTCGTAATTTGGAATTATGAATGAGAATAAGAAAAGGAAAAGAATAGGCGAACATCTTAGTGAGCTTTCTAAATCGGGAATTTTCCAACTTTAGAAAGTGCACTGATTTAGGGTTTCCACTTTTAGAAAGATGCAAATCGAGAATTGCCACTCGTAATGACGAGGACATTATAATAATTCCGAAAATATAATCGTTACAATTTTCCGATCATTGAGTTGAGAGAAACGAGCGAGTAAAGAACTAACGAACTTAAGCTGTTGGGCCCGTTCCAACTTAAGCCCGTTAGGGCTTTTATACAAGACACTATAAATACATGATTTATAGGTCTTGTACACACACAACACGTCTCAAAACCCTAGCCGCTCGTCTCTCTCTCTCTCTCTCGGCCGATCTCACCCACGGCCACCGCCGCCGTGGCCGGAATCGGCCCCCCTTTGGCCGATTGTCTTGGTAGTTCTTTTCTTCATTTCTTTTCTTTTGTATATTCTAAATTTTGCGTGTCTAGTGCCACGTATTTAGTAGATCGAAGTATACGAGGTGAAATCCGAGAGGAGGAAGATCTAATATTCGAAGAACTGAGGAGCAGCTCCGATCCGACGCACGCGCTCCCACGCGCCGCCCGAAGACAACGCGTGATCCACACGCGCCGCCGTCGCTTGCACCGCCGCCGCCGCTGCTTCGCCGTCGCCGCTCCCCGACTGCACGGATTGATTTCTGTGGCGGTCTTGCTTCGATTCGTGCGCCAACCTCACGCTTCAAGAGGTAATTCTCGAATCCGGTATTCGTTAGGTTTTTAATTTAATTAGATTAAATTATCCATGTTCGTAGTATGTTTCGTGAATTGATATGTATTTTATGTTTATATGAAATTCATGATTTACTGCGAGCATGTTAAATGATTTACTGCGAGCATGCTAATTGATTTACTGTCGATTAAATTAATTCGCATGATTGTCGTTTTTTTTAATTTCGCTGGAAGCGCAAAGGTACGCAATTAATTGTTTAATAAATATCGGCATATGATTATGTGATTTAAATTCGTTTAATTCGCATAAAATTTTTGTTTTCCGATGCGTACACGTGTCTGATTCCCAACAGTTATCTCATAGCGAGTCATAGTACCAAGCGAGTTGGCTCCTCGTGGGAGTTGCCTCGTAACGTGTTCGTAGTACTGAGCGAGTTGGCTCCTCGTGGGAGTTGTCTTGTTGCGGGTTGGTAGTGCCAAGCGAGTTGTCTCCTCGTGGGAGTTGTCTCGCAGCGGGTTTGTTGGATCGAGATTGCGCGGTGTAAGAGCGCGCAGATCGAAGTTGCGTGTCGTAAGAGCTTGCGGATCGAGGGCGCGCGTGTGCGGATATCTAGGGTGCAGGGCGTGCGCGCGCGGGCTACTGAGGCGCGAGGCGCGCCGGCGACTGGGTTAATAGAGTAATATTAATATGTTAACCGTTCAACAAAGGCAAACATAATAAAAAGGCAAAAAAATTAATATTAATGTGGTTGACAGTAATATTATTGTGAACAATGGTAATATTACAGTAACGACAGTAATATTACCGTCAATCACAATAATATTATTGTATTTACAATAATATCAATAATAGACATTAATATTATTACGTTAATCGATCAATAAATCAAATAAAATAAAAGGTAAAAATAATAATATTGATGTGGTTGACAATAATATTATTGTGTTTACAATAATTTTACCGTCAACAACAGTAATATTATTATGTTGAATTGTCAACAAATCAAACAAAATAAAATAAAAAAGTCAAACAAATAATAATATGAATGTGGTTGACAGTAATTGTACTGTTAATGGCAGTACAGCTGCAGTCAACATTAAGCAGCGGGCGTAAAAAAATGGATAACTTTTTGTTACGACAAGTCAACGCTGGAAACCGACGGAAGAAAAAACAGACATAAAAAAAAAGTTAAAAAAAAAGAGTCAAAATTGATGAGATTGAAGTTAAATTGGGGTTATAATTAAGAATTGGTTTTGAAGGGGCGGGGGTATTTTTCATATACATTAATTTTGTCTTTATTTTTAAAATATATTAAAGAGATGGACTTATTGGCAAAAGCGATATACAACACCTGAATCTAGAATAATAAAGATGGTGGGTCAGAGACTTATGTGTAAAACCCGTATAGTTTAATTATTGATATTATTTATGGTATATTGATGTATCTAGATACAAATACCTGAGAACTATATTTCTCATTTCATAAAGGCTAAATCTCGTTAATGGTCTTTGGTCTTCACATTTAGTGCTACTTTAGTCCCTCGTGTCTCAATTGTCGTGTTTTCATCCTTCATCTCTAAAATTAATCTCATTATCATTCCTTGATGTATAAATCTGTTAACTTTAACGAAATCTTTTTTTTTTTTTAATGGATGAAATATTCCGTTGTTAGAATTGTTTTTTGAGTAATTATGACTTTTTTCAATAAATAATAAAGTTTGTAATTTAAAAATTATATTGGCAACCAACAAAAATATAACTTATGATTTTTACGAAATATTAATTTATATTAATATAAAGCGAATCATTTATTTTGTGGATATATCGCTTGAATTTAGAAACATATATAAATAATTATAATGAGTAAACTGCAAAAACTACCCCTGTGTAATCTCGAAATAGCAAAAATCCCCCCTGTAATAAATAAACTAGCAAAAACCTCCCCTGTGAAATTATTTAAATAGCAAAAACCCCCCTATGTAACTATTTGAGCGTTGACTTGATATAAAAAGACACAAATACTTCTGGAGTCTTGCAATTAATAAATTCTTATATCTTATAAATATTTTAATTATTTTATTTAAAAAATAATCAATTTAGTTGTTTATTATTTTTTTTTTAATTTCTAAATAAATAAATTAAAAAGAATAAATATACATATAATATATATATATATATATATATATATATATATATATATATAAATACATTTTGAGGGACAATTTTGTCATTTCAAGTCTAAAAAATCAGCTAAGGGGGATTCTGCCTTTGACTAAATTTCACAGGGGGGTTTTTTCTAGTTTATTTATCACAGGGGGGTTTCCGCTATTTCGACATAACATAGGGGTAGTATTTGCAGTTTACTCTAATTATAATACATCATCTACATATATTCTCTATCAAAAATTTATTTATATTTTTTATGATATTATGTTAATATTTAAAGAACTAATTCAATTATATATGTTTCTCTAGTATTTATTAATTTATTTATAGTTTATTACAAATAATTATAAGAGTAGCACATATTTCATCCAATAAATAAAAGGTTTTGTTAAAGTTAACTAATTTATACAACGAAGGACTATATTGAGATATATTGTAGAGTTGAAGGATGATAATGAGACAATTGAGACATAAAAGACTAAAGTGAGACTAAATACCAAGATGAGGGACTTTCAATGAGATTTGGCATTCCCTAAAATTTGGTTTAGGGTTTACTGAGTCTATAGAAATTAAGCATTTCACTCTGATCCCCAACTTTTTATATTTTTACATTTAGCTCCCCATCTCGTTTCTTTTTACAAACATAATCTCTTCATTAAAATAAAGGGAAAATTAGCTGGAGGTCCCTAAAGAATATTCTCTATAGCTACAAGGACACGCGCATTTTGTCATTTTGCTAAAAATCCATGTGCGCTCCCCCTCTAATGTAATCGCTTGGAAAACTAACAGTAACAATGACGCGGTGATTTGCACAGCTTAGTTATATTATTAAGCAACAACTTAGTTAAAATACAGTGATGAAAAATCTAAAACAAGAATAGATGATTTCCACAACATATACACAACTTACACATGCAACATAGTACACAATTTAGACAACTTATTTGCATAGATTAGTTATATAGCTTAGTTAAATAAGCTGAAGAAAAAAAATTAAATATCTGGTGCATACATCACCACCAACATTACCATCACCAAACAATTCTTAATATTTTTTCTCTATGGTTTCCATGATTATTAGGTCATAGCGGAGACAAATGAGTGTAACCAAAATCGTATGTGTGTGCGTGTGTGTAGATGCATATGTGTATATGTAGGTGTGAGATTATGTGTATGCGCATATGTGTGGTTGTGTGGCAGTGTTTTGCAACGATGGCAGCGGCGGGGGTAGGGATTGAGCAGATCTAACGGCGTGCAACGGGGTTGGACGGGATCTGGCGGAGTGTGGGGTGTCTGAAGAACATAGGACTTTTAGCAAATTGCAAAAGTTGGGTTGTTCTGGTTTGAAAGACAATTAGAGATCAGGGATGTTTGACAAATTGCCCGTAAAATAAAAGTACGAAATATAAATACTAAATATACTATGAAGAATTTTTTTTACACCACCAAGAAATTGAGAAGATCATATAGAGCAACGGTAAGAGCTTGCGGAATTTTGACTCTATGCCGATGCAACTACATTCGTCGACGGATGACACAGAGAACCAATTAGTGCTCGATGAGTTGGACTACGACGTATTTGCGATGGCTGAAGAACTGAAACGATATATTTCTTCTATCACAAATGAGCAGAGAAGGGTCTATGATGCCATCATGGATGCTGTGTCGAAGAATTGTGGCTGGCGGGATTTACTTCCTCTACGGTCACGGAGGTACCGGAAAGACATTTATATGGAGAACGTTGTCCGCTGTAGTCCGTTCGAAAGAGGAAATAGTTCTTAATATTGCTTCGAGTGGCATAGCATCGTTGCTGCTTCCCGGTGGCCGGACCGCCCATTCTAGATTTGGATTGACCATCATGGTGCACGATGGTTCCACGTGCAACATTACACAGCAAAGTCCACACGCATAATTGCTTATAAAGGAGAGGCTCATTATATGGGACGAGGCACCGGTGATGCATAGATATTGTTTCGAAGCGCTTGACAAGACCTTGCGATCTATCACGCATGTTCCCAAACCATTCGGTGGCAAGGTGGTCGTTCTTGGCGGAGACTTTAGACAGATTTTACCTGTGGTGTTGAAGGCATCAAGGCAGGACATTGTTCACGCTACGATCAACTCATCTCAGCTTTGGGAAGACTGTAAGGTTCTTAAGTTGCATACGAATATGAGGCTTCAATCAAGCTCTAATCCATCCGAGGTTGAAGAAGTAAAGAAGTTTGCTCATTGGATACTGAGTATCGGTAATGAGGAGGCGGGAGAGCAAAACGATGGTGAAGCGTCTGTTGAGATTCCCGAGGACATGCTAATTCCCGATTCCGAAGATCCATTATTGAGTAACATATCAAATCCCGATTATTTCCAAGGGAGGGCAGTGCTTGCGCCGACTAATGACTGCGTTCAGTTTGTCAACGACTACTTATGTTCCCTCATTCCCGGCGAAGAGAAGTTGTACCTCAGTGCGGATAGTATATGCAAGGATGAGATGAATTCGGAAGAGAATGCTCAAATTTATACGACCGAATTCCTCAACACCGTGTCTTGCTCCGGTCTCCCGTCACATAGGCTTAAACTCAAGGAAAATGTTCCTGTTATGCTCATACGAAACATCGATTAGGCGAGAGGCCTTTGCAATGGAACCAGACTTCAAATTGTTAGAATGGGAATCCATGTTCTTAGCTGCAAGGTTCTATCCGGCAAAAATACCGGTGATGTTGTTTTCATTCCTCGGATGACGTTGGTCCCGTCGAACTCTACTCTGCCAATTAACTTCCAGAGGCGACAATTTCCACTGATGGTTTCCTTTGCAATGACCATCAACAAGAGTCAGGGTCAAACACTTTCCCACGTCGGTTTGTATCTACCCAAACCTGTATTCAGCCACGATCAGTTGTACGTTGCACTCTCGAGAGTCAAGAGTAGATCTGGCATAAAGATCCTAATCAAGTCCGAATCCGGTGGATTGTCGAGTTCAACTAGCAACGTTGTTTACAAAGAAGTATTTCAGCGCATATGAAGGTATATATCGTAAATTATCGTCTATTTATATTATTATAACTATATTTAGTCTTATTAATCTGTGTATGTGCTCTTTATGTTTAGGAATGTTTGCACGTGATTTTGTATTTCTAGCATATTCGTTGCATTCGCATTTGATAAGTAGTATAATATAAATATTGTTTAATTATGCATCATTGTCATTGTTGTTTCATAAAAAAATGTATTGAACTGAATTCATGCGAAGTACGTAAACTTTGCAGGTTACCTACTCTGTACTATTTGATTTAAGTGGACCAATGAGGTGGTGCGGTGCGTTTGATTCGATTAATTTAGTTAGTTCTAGCATTCTCATATGGAAGGCGTTTGATTCCATTAATTTAGTTAGTTCTAGCATTCTCATATGGAAGACATGTCGAACGAAATATATTATGCATTATGTTATAAACAAATATTATGTTGCTCCGGACCAAATGTTTTGTTTGACAACATATTTACTTATACCAGTTCTATATTTGTTTTGAAATATTTTTCTTTACGACCCTAAATTGTTGAATAGTAGATTTGTTCTCGAAGGAATCACCGTGCATCGCACGGGTAAAATATATTTATGGAAGAATTTTCGTTAATATCAAACAAGTGTTTTGGGATAATATATTTACAAAATAAAATAAAATAAAATGTTCATTTCTTAATTAAGAAGTCTTATCATGGCCTATTTGTACCGCTTATACTGTATGTACCAAAGAACATATGCGTGTAATATTCCATAAAAATTGTTGAGGTACCTACAAAACAATTTCCCCAACAATTTCACCAAATTCACTTTTATATATAATAAACCAAGGTCCCACCTAAAATCCAACTTCCACATTTTCATTCTCCTACCTAATTTCGTAATTCCTCACTGTTATTGATTTCCGTATCAGCCCGAACTTGAGCCCGACGGAGTTCTAAATCCTCTTTGAATTTGACCTGTTCGTAATCGGGCCGACCCAATTACCCCCACTTCATTTTCCGCAGATCTACTTTGAATCAATCAAATTAGTTTCATGATTTGATCGTTCGAATTGTGTTTACGCGTTGGGGAATTCTTTTGTGAATTTTTTTTTTTGTAATTAATGGCGACGAGGAACCGGACAATTTTGTATAGAAGGTATAGGGATGCGTTGAAAAGCGTCAGGGTTCCGGCGGGTTCGTCTCCGTCGAGCTCCGGCGGCGGCGGAGGCGCTGTGATCGAGCTGTCGACTACGTCTCTGCTTAACCCTAACCGATCTTACGCTCCTTTAAGTACTGAAGATCCAGGAACCTCCAGGTATTTTTGCTTTCTCTTGTGAAACTACTTTGAAGTTGTTATCTCTCATGTATTGTTCTTTTATTTTCTTTTTAGTAAATTTAGTAATCACGAAGATTGAAAAATGGCACGAATTTTCGTATGCTTTGATTTGTTGGATCTTCTATCTGATTATTGCTTCAATACTTTGCCTATTGATCTGAAACTCTGTTGAATTCAATGCTTGAAGATCCTAGTATGTATTACACGAGGCGGAATCCTTACGAGAAATTCTTTACCCGTGAGATAGAGCATGTCACATTTTATTCTGCATTACACCTCTATCTCAAATTGAAGAGAAATTTCCTAAATTTCACCTGTCAAGTAATGATCATGACTGTAGCATATTGCAGAGCATTTGCCACTGTGCTAAAAGCTATAGTTTATAAGAACGGTGCAATTCGAATGTAAATTGTACAATAACCGAAAATTCATGTTTTGGCTATGGTCCCATCTTAACGGCAATGGCTGCTTCACAGGCAAATAATTCTATATAGGCTGGTGCTATCATGCAATACAATAATCCCCTACCCGGAAAACGAAAATTGAAACCATGACCTTTGTTCTTATACCAATTGTTGGATCGAGCAATTGCAAAACTATAGCAGATTGCCGTGCAACTCAAATATTTTAAGAGTGCAGCAGCCAAGCTCAAAATTTCAATTTTAATCCCATCATGGTGCAATTTTTGCTGCATAGGCTAACAATTCCCACGAGGGTTATTGCTGTGTGCAGCACATGTATCACTTACGTCACATTTCTTAATCCACTTGAAAGAAGTTGGTTAGATGTAAAGACGAGAAAATAATCAGGCTAGAATAAACGAAGAAGAAGAAGAATAGATATAGAGAATTTATTGAATAACAGTTTCATTTTCAGAGTCTAACCAAAGATTCCTAATTTACTGATATAATCAAAGACACCCATTTCTGAGGTATTCCTTTGTTACAATAGGGGTACAGTTGCAGTAGGTTTACCACCAGCATGGGTGGATGTATCTGAAGAGTTAGCAGCTAATATACAACGTGCGAGGGGGAAGATGGCCGAGTTAGCAAAGGCACATGCCAAGGCTTTAATGCCTTCATTTGGAGATGGTAAAGAAGATCAACGGCAAATTGAGGCACTTACACATGAGATAACTGATCTTTTGAAAAAATCTGAAAAAAGATTACAAAGACTCTCTGCTGGTGGGCCTTCAGAGGATTCAAATATCCGGAAAAATGTCCAGGTATCATCTCATAATCTCCTATTTCTGAATTCATCCGACTATAAACAATTGTGGTAATCTTCTGTCACCTGAATTGTATAGGACTATAAAAGTTGTGGCAGTACTTAGAGGAACTTATTAAAGTACTTTAATTCCTTGATGAGATTGAATAACAGAAACTAATTGCTCTTTTTTCGTCCTCATCTGTTCTCCCATTTGATTATCCTGCATCGCTGAAATTTGAATATAATACAATGAAATAGTGTGGTGACTTTGGCTCTCTGTTATACGTAAATCTGATATTTTGTGTCAAGTATTGCTCCTGATGGTAATACAATATTGCTTATAACATGTTTGGCAGTTCCGTCTTATTTCTCTGCTGGAATATTATCTATCAGTTGTAATATTCTTTATATATATCTCATGCAAGATTTGTGCTTAGAGAATATAATTTCTTTGACAGAGGTCTTTAGCAACTGACCTTCAGACTCTCTCAATGGAGCTACGTAGGAAGCAGTCCACATATTTGAAGCGGCTTCGGCAGCAGAAAGAGGTATTATTTCCTTTTTGCCATCCATGTAGTCAAATTTAATTGCCAAGACATCTTGACATCAAAATAGCGTTTCAGTCACATGATAAATTCTTCATTGTAATTGGAAGTGTTTACCTACTGAACTGCTCAATATTTTGCCGTATTGATAATTGAGCAGCTGCAGACTGATCTTTCCTGAACGCGTTTCAGTTACGCATTGCTAAGTTTTTTTAGCATCTTGACATTCTATGTAGGGTCCTGATGGTGTCGACTTGGAAATGAACTTAAAAGGGAGCAATTCTAGGACAGAGGACGATGATTTTGATGACATTGTAAGTTAACTCAGATTCTTTTGTGTTTGACGTAGATTTCTATCTGCCGGTGATTTAGTTCCATGCTCGAATAAATAGACAAAAACTACACATGCATACTAGAATCATTTGCTGTAAAAGGTATTTAAGATACTATGCATCTAGTCCACAATGTACATGCATGCTATTCTATTGTAGTATCACTGAAGACCAAGATTGCCATGGTAGCAATATTTATTAGAAATATACAAGAGCTGTAACAAAATATTCCAAAGACCTGAAGCTGGTAGTGCTAACGGTACCTTCAAAGCTCTGAACTGCAACAATACTAAGAAGTACCAACCTAATGCTTGATGCTCCCTCCTTCTCATTTTATTTGTCTTTCTAGATATTTTTTTTATTTCAAAATAATTTTCACTTTAGGATTCCAAAGAAGTGTTTATTGTGTTTTTCTCAATTGTGCCCTTAATACTCTTAAGAGAATTAATGGTAAAACATTTATGAAAGTGCTTTTTTTAGTCATTTTATTATGATTTTTCTAGAATCCATGTACATATATTAGTTTTCTTAATATATGTAAATTAGCGTATATCGACAATAAAATGGGAAGGAGGGAGTATTTGACACCAAAAGGGTAGCCGGTTGTCAACTTTTAGCTGTAACCTAAAAGAAGTGGTATATTTGTTGACTTGAGTACTTGCGAATGAACAGACTGATTCACCCAACATATATGCTTTAACAATTAATAGAAGTGGTGATTTACCCAATATATGCTTTAAAAGAAGTGGAAATCGAAGTTCTGATCATGTTGTGACTACAAGAGCAAAATGAGTTCTACATGCTTGCAGACGGTATTTAGGCTTTTATCTCTACAAGACTGATTTATTTAGAGGGTCCAAAAGAGATGGCTACTTAATACCTCGGTTTTGAGGTTATAAAGTCTGCATACCTGTGTATAGTTGGCCTAGTCTTCTGGGATTTGCTAATAAACTTACCAAATAACACCGACCTAATATGAAGTTATTTATGAACATATAAGAATCACCTTCCATTAATTTAGAAATCTTAGTAACATATTAGAGGCTCCAAATGTTTCTATGGTTGCTTCTTTGGTTTCTTTCACTGTTAAAGTAGCTAGAGTACCAGATTTATTGCCTGAGATACAATCCTCTTCATTTATATTATGGATGCATTGTTTTAACATCAAATGTGTTGCAAATATCATGTTCTAGGGATTCAATGAGCATCAAATGGCCAAACTAAAGAAAAGTGAGGCATTCACCGCAGAAAGGGAGAGAGAAATTCAACAGGTAAGTTGAAAGTTTTATTGTTTTTCTTTAGCATGCATGGTGCCTAGATGCTTATTTTTATTTTATTTGTTTATTTTATATTTTAGTTTTTTATATATATGATGATGACCAGATATTATTTTTATTTGGCATTTTATTGGTTTTAGGTGGTGGAATCAGTCAACGACCTCGCCCAAATTATGAAGGATTTATCGGTTTTGGTGATTGATCAGGTTTGATGCTATATGCCATTTTTAATAGCAGCTCGTGTAGTAACTTTTGGATTCTAATTATTCTTTTCTCCAAGCAGGGCACTATTGTTGATAGGATCGATTACAATATAACAAACGTTGCAGCTTCAGTTGAAGATGGTCTAAAACAGCTTCAAAAGGTCAACATTCGTTGTTTTTGTTTTTGTTTTCCAGCGTTGCTAGTGCTGACTATGCATTGTACATTTTATGTACTTGTTTTCTCTCGGCTATGGATTATTTGTGACTAATATTGGGTTAAAATGCATCGGAAATTGCAGGCAGAGAGAAGTCAAAAACAAGGTGGCATGGTTATGTGCGCCACCGTTCTCGTAATTATGTGCTTTGTTATGCTAATTCTGTTAATTTTGAAGGAGATAATCTTCTAAGATATGACCATAGCATTTCCTGAAAAGCGTCTGATATGGTTCTGACTTTCCGAGCCACTGTTCTACACTCGATACAGAATCGGATTTCATAGACAGTGAAAGAGTGGGATTTCCCAGTTATATATATGCTCTCTTACTACATGTTGAAAGTTCCAATTTATTCCTTCTCCATTATCGCTTTCTCCCTTTTACCATTTTTTTTAGCAAGGAGGGAGCATAAATGCCTCAATAGAATGAAGATTGCAGTTAGTATAGTCTGGAGGAGGATGCGGTATTGATTCTTGATTTCTTTCTCCGGAAGTGTTTTTTTCTTTTTTTCTTTTTTCCGTTTGGAGGTGAAATTGTGTTTGTAAGGATTCATTCTTGAAGTGGGAAACGAAAAACATTGCTGCAACGGCATTATAGAGGTTGGTGTACATGCATTTGAATAATGATTGGCAGTTGTATTATGTTACATTTGGTGTAATATTCACCTCATTCACGCAGGCAGAACCTCACTATGAGTATATCATGTATTGTATAGCCCCCCCATTTCAATATTTTTTATACTTAGAAATATATTAAATAGCGGTTTGAAAGCCTGAAATCCTTATCTTATTGGGTTAAGAATTGCAAAAGATATGGTATCCGGTATCCCAAGTGGGAGGAATAAGCGCAATAGCAATCGAGTCCCCGACCCCGCTTTTTAAAGAAAAAAAAAGAAAGAAAGACCAGGCCAACGGGAAATTGTTTAGATAGAAAATCCATTACCGCTGGTGGACTTTGATAGAAAGCCAAAAACATATTCACTAGGGGGTTTACTATTCATAGTGCAATTTGCGAAATTATTCATTTGTCAAGAAATCCTTTAATTTTTTTCCAAATTCTCTCAACCTTCGAATTTTTAAACTTTCCAAATCGTCAAATTTTTCCGATAATATCAATTAGAATACAATAATTATCAATACGGAAGAAACCTACTTCGATTTTGAGATAAAGAACGTATTTTTTTATTGAAATTTGACATTTTTATGCATTTCGTGTAGTATTGCACGAAATGAAACACTGCATTTCGTGCAATACAACACGAAATGCTTTTTTTTTTCTTCATAAATTTGTTTTATTTCGTGTAAATTTACACGAAATGCAAGCTTGTATTTCGTGTAAATTTACACGAAATAAACACAAAACTCTGGAAAAAAAAGGCATTTTGTGTTGTATTGCACGAAATGAAGTGTTTCGTTTCGTGCAATACAACACGAAATGCATAAAAACATAAATTTATGGTTTCGTGTATCGTAAATTTGCACGAAATGCATTCATCCACTTCGATTTAGGGAATACGAAATGTTCATGCACGAAATATAGTTGGGAAAGGGTTTGAGAGAATTGTGGTTTTTTTCTTTGAAAATTACAAATGAAATAAAGTCGCACTGCAAGACGGTAAAATAAGTTCTATGAATAGCATTTCAGTTCACCAGGAACTCGAACCAATCCCTGGACAAAGGAAAGAGTAGGCTGTCTTCCTTTCAAGGCATACTGCTACTATCCTGCTATCTTTCTCTCCTTTGACGGCCAGATCGATCCCTTATTGAATTAAAAGGAATTCTTATCTGAGTTGGGGTTCTCTCCTCGATGAATCGGAACTTTACAAAATCTTTCATCCTTAAAATCCTCGCGTTGCTGATGATAATAAATAAAACCATTGTCACATCTATGTAGTGAACTTACTCAACAAGAGTAGAGTAAGAAAAAGAGAAACAACAACATCAATACTTGAATGAATCTTCACAAGTACCCAACATATCCCTCCTTTTATAAATAATTATAATAATAATTCAAGTGAATTAAATGCCCTATCTGATAATGGTTACCAAAACAACATAAACTCTGGTAACCAAAACAGTGCTTTAAATCAATCCTACATTCTTTGGACATTAAATCCCACAAATAAAGGGATTCGCTATTACATTTGAAACAATGAATGGGATGAAGTTGCTACAACAAAATTAATTTAGTTTAGGCCCTACAAACTATGTAAATGTTCTCTACTTAAAAGAGGCTTTGATGAGGCCAGATATCGGCATTTTCAGATCGTATGTCAGCCTCTGCAGAACAAGCGCTAATGAGTGTACGTCTGATAGCGCTCTATGAGCTGGCCCTATCAATGGAATCCCGTAATACTCCCTCAGCGCTTGCAGTGATATCTTTGTCGCTACTTTCGGTCCTGCCAACAAAATCATTTTATATATATATATATATATATATATATATATATATATATATATATATATTAAGGACATATACATATATAGATATATATAGCAAGAGAGAAATGAAACGGCTGTATGAACGAACCTTTAGATTTCATGACTAAACGAGCGAGTGGAAGAGTGTCGGCAAACAACCAATCTTGAGGAATCTCAAAAGAGCATCTGCTGAATTCATTTTTCAAGAAGGGTACATCGAAAGTTCGCCCATTGTGAGATACCAATACCACAACTCCACCTGGCATCTGCCTACTTCTCACGTACTGCACTAATATAGGAATAAGCTCCTTCATCCTGCATTTACGAAACATACATTTCACAACTGACAAACTTAACAAGAACCCGACAAATAAAAATAAATAAATAAATATTGACCTGGGGACATCGTATCTGTTAACCATACGAGATGAAATGCCGTGAATCTTTTCATTGGGCACGTATTGTTCAGGATTAACTAGTGTCTGAAAAGTTGAGTTATCGCCACCTCGAAGATCTTGGCATGCCAGCTCGATTATCCTATCTCTATCTCTGCTAAAACCAGTGGTTTCAATGTCGAAACAAATTATTGTCGCAAGTTTAGCCAATTCATCGTAGTACTGCTCCGATTCTATCTCTGTTGTTTCTACTTTCCATTCATCAAATCTAGTAGTGGTCGTACTTTCCGAGACAATCTTGTTTTGGACAACTACTTTTCTGGTCCTTTGTTGTACCTTGCTTGTTTCTAATTTGTAGCTACTTAAATCAGTGCTCGCTTGAGGAACAATCTCGTGACCGATACTTTTGTTGCTAATTAACTTTTCGCTAATATTTCCTCCAGTGTTTGTGTTTGCGTTTGTATTTATAGTTCGTCTAGTCCACTTTCGGCTGCTGTTATGTCCTCCTTGCGGGTCGTAGTTGTTCGAACAAAGAACCCTGTAACTGGTGGAACTGACGCCACTTCTTTTACCTAACTTGTTAAAATTTTCGAAACAAGAATTGGCTAATGAATGAATTCGGCATCTCGGAAATTGCAACAGGGAGAAGCACATTGCAATTGCTTTCATCCAAAACGAAAAATTTGACTGCAGCAGCAAATCCACCACAGCGAACAAATACAAATATCTTAATCTGCAGAAGATGTTGAAGGGATATATATTGTAAGAAAATTCACGACGGTATAAAGATGCATAGCATGAGAAACTCCTTTACAATAACATAATGAGCAGTAGTAATATTTTATTAAGATCTAATTGTTGAGAAATATATTCGGCAATAAACTTCCGTTACATAAACTTTGGGCTTTAAATGGTGATGTAAGTCCTTTTATATGATAGAAATGATGAATGTATACACATATGTGGCCTGCTTCCTATTTATTCAACTCGATTTCTTGAAATTGTGGAATTCAGTAAATAAATTTGTGGGTTTCAAACAATTAGCAGAACAGAAGGTAATCGAGCATGAATATACCCATGTTGGCTATAACATTATTACAGAACCGAGACCGAAATGTACTCATTTATAGTTAAAAACAGATTTAGTCAGCTTTCTTCCAAGCCGAAATCAGATAATCCAGAATAAAAGAACCCCGGTGTTGGGAATTTGTTTGTGAAAAATGTTAGGCTGACGAGTTATGAAACGACACGAATTATGAATCTGAATTTCAAATAGTCATATTCCGAAAACATGGAATAAGTAAACCAGATCGAAAAGTGTGGTGTTTTTAAAAATTGATGAAAACTGCATTGCAAAATTGTTGGCTCTAATTAAAAAACAGATCAACTGATACCCTAATTCATCTAATCCATCTGAATTCAGCATGCTTTACCAAGAAGAAACAATTGGAATGAAATGATGTAAGCAAATGAAATGTGAAAAAAATAAAAAATATCAAGAATTCAACCCCCAAACTCTCAAAAAGAAATATATATAAAGAAAAAGATGTAATTGTGTCACATCAAACATATAAAATAATATCCCACACACACACACACACACACAGCAACAAAATTACAAGCTCATATCATAAAGCCAACCTATATTTCTCAATCGGAGACCAAAAGAAAAAAGAAAAAAATACATGCCTGATTATTATTGAATCTTGGAATGCAAAGCATTTACATCATCATCATCAAATCTTGGAATTTCTGTGAAAAGCAGATGAGTTTGATTTACTGTTTGGAGGTTGAAAATATCTTATTGGGGGAAAACATGGTGCAGAGGTGAAGCGAAGAAGACGCAAAGAAGAAATGCTAAAACAACAAGTCTTTGGATTTTCTTTCTTACTGTAAAATGTAAATTGAAGTTTAAGATAAAGTTTGGTATTAAGAAAAAATGAAAAATGAATTTAATAATGTTTTTCTTCACTAACCCAACCGGGAAGTACGGATCATGGAGATCTATCCCGGTCCACGTTTTTCTGGCCCATTACTTCGGCTCACTCTTTTCTTTTTTCTTATTTCCTTTTTAATGTACGAATATTCCTTTCAAGGGTCCATTGTTCTAGGGGTTTGCTATTATCGGTGCAATTTTTCTCAGTTACAGTGCAAAATAATTCATTTATAGAGAAATCTTTTATTTTTTTCCAAATTCCCTCTACCTCTAAATACCGGACTTTATAGATCGTGATTTGTTTTCGCTACAATCAGTTAGAACACAACAATTATCAAGATGGCCAACATCGATCCCGTTAATGAGGTAAAAAATTACATTTGTGTCTGGTAATTGTCAATTTTTGTCGTTTCGTGTAAGATATCACAAAATTCTTCATTGAGTTTCATGGTTTTCTGTACGAAATTAACATCATATTCTGTTTTACTAATAATTTCGTACAAAACACTACGGAATTTTAACTTATATTTCGTACAAAATAATACGAAACAAACAGTAAATTATTTTTGTTGTATGTTTCGTACATTTGTACACGAAATGTATACACGTAGTTCGTGTACTTATACACAAAATCCCTAGCCTTTTTTTTTTTTTTTTTGTGCAAGTATCTAACTAATTTATCTTTTTTAAGCAGTCATATAAAGACAACCTGTATTTTGATCCCGCAATTTTGGAGCGAAACGAATTTGAAGATTTCTCTCACTTCTTCCAAGTTGATATTGTGTTCGATAGTAGGGAATAATTAATCAAGTGGGCCAAAACAACTGCAGTTAGTCATTCTCACCGTTTGATTTGTCAGTCTGGAAGGGAGAATGTACAATATTTGACGTTTGACAAATACGGACATGGCCGATGAATGAATATCGATGTGGAAGATGCTAGAAACATTGGAACAAAAAAATGTGGTTGTCCGTTCAAATTGATTGGCAAAAAGTCAAGGTTTGATAAATTATGGCGGTTGACTGTTAGCGATGGCAAGCATACCCATCCTCCGGCTTTGTTTCCTCACGGACATGGTACGACTAGTCGTATAACTCCACAACAGAAAGTAAGAATTAAAGAATTGAGAAATTCTCACGTGAAGCCAATGTTAATCATGGATAGATTGAGAAAATCCGACGATACAAACCTCTATGAAGCATGTTTACAATGAGTTGGCCAAAATTAAATCTGATGAAATGGAGGGGATGACTGTTATTCAGTTTCTGATGTATAACTTTCAACAAGGCGAGTATAGATATTGGCATCACGTCGATAGTGAAACGAGCAACACAATAACAGATGTTATGTTTGCATGTCCCGAATCTATGAAGTTACTACGACTGTTCCAGTATGTTATATTGATGGACTGCACATACAAAACCAATAAGTAAGTAAAATTTACGATTGTTTAAATTATGATTGTTGTTTTATAATGTATTGTATTGTTTAAATTATGATTGTTGTTTTATAATGTATTGTATTGCTTAAATATGCAAAAAAAAAAACATTGATGTATGTATGGAATGCCTTTTTTGGTTGGGATAACTCCAGTTGGGAGTAATTTTACAATTGTTGTTGCATTTATGTCGCATGAAGATACAGACACCTACAAGTGGACTTTGAATTGTTTGAGAAAGTTGTTAGATGTGTCGAACCTGATAGGATCCTAACAGACATGGAGTTGGGTCTCTTGAAAGCACTGCCAAATGTCTTTCCAGTTTCGTATCATATGTTGTGTATATTTCATATAAATAGAAATTTTGAGGCAAATGCGACGAAATTTATGGGAGGCAACAAAGACCAAGGTCTATTAATATTCCGATGTGGGGTGTGGGCTAAGCTGATGAAATCAGAAACCGAAGAAGAGTATCATTACAATTACAATGAAATTGTTGGACAATATACATGATATCCTAGACTGATACAATATTTGAATCATACGTGGTTAATATACAAGGAGAAGTTTGTCCAAGCCTATACCCGCAATGTGTATCATTGTGGCAACATAAGCTCCAACAGGTATTACATGTTTTAGTTATTTAAATGATAGAATATATTATATAAAAATAATATTTATATTGTAACTTGATTGTCGTTGTAATCGGATAGGGTGGAGATTTCTCATTCTTCTGCAAAGGGTTGGTTAAATACTTCAACCGAAGGTCTCGATGACGTGCGAGGCAAACTTCGGGACCAAGTTTATATCCAAATTAGTCTGCTGAAGTGTGATTTTTCAATATCATCCAAGATAAGGAAGCATACTGCAGCGTGGCCGTGTTTTCAGAATTTGATTTTTGTTATGTTACGCATCTGGCATTGGAAAAATTGGATCAAGAGATGGAGTCCCCGGCGATGCAAGATTCGAGTATTTGCACACACTATCTTTGAAATACTCATGGGCTCCCTTGCGCGTGCAAAATTGTGCAGAAAATGGAAGATAATGACACGTTCGTCATTTCAGACTTACATCCATTCAGGAGTACCATGGCAGTTGAACCTTTGGAGCTACCTGAGTATCAAGTAAACTGCGAGGCGATTGTGGATAGACATATTGATGACCTGAATTGCCATTTGAAGAAGATGAATTACATGAGTAAGATAAATGTCGTGGCATCATTGTGTGCCATCGTTTATCCGTCTACGTCGCATCTGTCTGAGCCATCATTTATTAAGACCAAAGGACGACCAAGGAATAACTCGACAAAGAGAGACCCTTCCGGATGGCAGTATCATACTGATGAGGAGACAATTAAGTCGTCTTGTGGTTCCAAGGATCGCCAATCCTCCCCTGCTCCAAATATTCCTAAAGCAAAGATTGATAGAAACACTGATGGAACGCCTTAATCGAAGATGAAAGGTCGTGGTTCTCGTATTCCCACACAATAATTTGTTGCCCCTACAATACCTACACATGAAGGAATCGACTTCTATTCTTTCGTGCCCAGATTTATGGTCCGTCTTATTCAAGATCATGTTAACATGATGGCGGATGGCAATACCGATGCGTTGCTCAAGCTGTATACGGGGATCAAGAAACATGGTCGCAAGTGAGAGGGGGAGTTGTTTATTGAGTTATACGAGCATGCTAATGTGTACACGACGATGTTTGGCAGTACTGGATACGTTGAGGTCATACGCAAGTGCGACTGGCCCTCAGGCCCTTGTCCACAAGCTTATTGGATGGACATGAATGAAATGAGATTGGGCATTGCTACCAAATACAGTGCATTAGTGGTACTTTTGACCCAAGTAGGGAGTACCACTTACCTTCCTATGTTCTGCAATGGTCACTTATCATGCATATTGTTGTGACATTGCACAACAATCATTTCATGCTTGTTAATTTGGTCCCAAATAGTCCTCTACCACCTATCCATCCGGCATGGGTACATCATAGAGCTAAAAACCTAAGGCACTTACTCAAAATGTTCAAACCCCGCTACTCTTGTACGAACAATTAAAGTCTTTTCGGTAGTTTACAAAATGCTCTTTTATTGTAATTTATATTTGTATTTGATTTTTTGTTCAATTTGTATTTTTACTTGAGTTTAAGAATATTTATGTTAATTTATTGTATTTATTTGAGTGTTAATAGATAAGTTGGTTAAATAAAAAAAAAACTCAATTAGTGATTTCGTACTATATTGTACGAATCTTTAGCTTACATTTCGTGTAAAATACCACGAAATGTAAGGTGTTATTTCATGTTTTTTTGTCACGAAACTAAAGAACGTTTTACAAACCCCCAGTTTCGTCCTCCTTGTTCTATACTGATAACACATATACCTCTTGTACAAATACACGAAGTTGTTGAATGCATTTCGTAATATAACCAACGAAATAGCGGGCAAATTTTGGTTTTTTGGGGAAAGTTGCAAATGAAATAAATCGCACTGCAAACAAATAAAAATGTTCAAACATGGTATTCAAACCTTTAACCATCATTTACACACTAAAAAATAGAAATTTTTAACTCCAATGGGGTTATCAAATGAGGGTTCTATTTTGATAATTCACCTTTTGAGATGTAAATATACTTACTGGAAATTGAGTTATAAAAAATGTAACTATCTAAACACTCAATCACAAGTTGACACGTGGCAATTACAAATAAAATCACCCCTAGGCTTCTAATTATAATTAATTTGATAACCATGATTGGAGTAGAAGAATTTTAGTCAATATTAAAATATTAACTCAAATATCAAATAATTATTCGATAATTCAATTTTGAAATTAAGCATTGAAGTTGCTCTAAGTTTCATAAATTTATTGTCAATTAACTGTAAATATATATATATATATATATATATATATATATATATATATATATATATATATGGCTAATATGTATATAACAAATTGTAATTAATTTATTACTAATAATATTTTATTAATTTCATAAAAGAATCAAGCATTGAAAAATTATACAAAAATAATTAAACCTTATATGCCAAAATTAGATTTACGGCACATGTCTTTTATAAATAAACAATTGAATAAAATTACCTAAGTAAATAAGTTAAACCAAAGTGAAAAAAAATTCTAGAACAAAAAGAGAAAAAAAAAATCAAATACAGAAAAGCTTAGACTTGGGCTTTGGCAATTTAGGATTGTACTTTTTATTATTATTTTTGTTGGCACCAGATTTCTGTTAGTGAAGATTGAAGAAATCCGCCATACATGGAAATTAAAGATTGGCAAAGATTTGTTTTCCATGTTTATTTTGGAATTAATTAGATTAGAGTCCTATTCTTGTAATATTTTTATTAGGACTTAGATTTATTTCAATGTATTATATTATAGTTAGGTATCTTTTGTACTTATCTAGAATAGATGCGTGGACTTTGATAGGCATTTAAATTCAATAATTGGTATCAGAGCGGGTCACTAGAAATACTTAGTGCCTGATTTTGGGTTTTGATTCATTTGCTTTGCTTATTGGATGACGTGTGTTCACAAGGACGGTTGAGACGGAAGTCTGTCACGACATTCACCCAATTCCGCTGCGTTGTAACGTGCCCCATGATGGGACACTCTGATAGAAGACCAAGAAGGGTGAAGAAAAGTGACATCAATGTTGCAGGGGGAGTAAATCTTATCTGCAGGGGGAGTTCGTGTTAAACATGGATTCTAATCAATCTATGCCAAAGGGGGAGATTGTTGGCACCAGATTTTTGTTAGTGAAGATTGAAGAAATCCGCCATACGTGGAAACTAAAGATTGGTAAATATTTGTTTTCCATGTTTATTTTGGAATTAATTAGAGTCCTATTCTTGTAATATTTTTATTAGGACTTAGATTTATTTCCATGTATTATATTCTAGTTAGGTATCTTTTGTACTTATCTAGAATAGAAGTAGAAATCGACTAGGATTCTATTACCTAGTTAATCGATTTCTTAGGGCCCAAGTTAGGTTTAGGGTGGTGGATTCCGTGCCTATATGAGGCCCTCAACCTCATATGAGTCATATGGAGTTTTAATAAGAAAATTCCCAGCATAAAGGCTTTGAAGGGTGCAGCCCGTGCTGCAGCCCCGTCGGCACATCAGGTGTGGCAACATAACATGTTTCTTCTACCAGGCCATAAAGAAGATCGGCGTTTCGGGAGAAGTGCTTAAAAGATCTCGGGAGAGGTCGATCTGCCGTTTGAAGGGAGTTCAACATTGGAGGAAGTCCAAGAGTGCGGAGGAGGAATTGCTTTGATTATCAACAAGTTCGAGTCGTGTGCAAGAACGGCGTATGACATAAAGAGGGAGTCTTTAGTGTTTTATTAAGTCCTATTAATGTACACTTAAATCTGAACTAGTTTTGCAAGTTCTCGTGGATGTAGGGTACATTTGTATCCGAACCACATTAAATTCTTGTGTTCTTTATTCTGCTTTTAGTAGATTTATTACTGTGACAACACAAGAATTCTGTTACCACACCTAATGTCGTAACACGTAGTCTGTCTCAACAGATGACTGGACTTTGATAGGCATTTAAATTCAACAATTTTATTATTTTGTTTATTTAGTTTTAATGTACATGATTTGGTATATATAGCTGTGGGATCAATTTTTCTCCAAGTAATAATTTACCTTCTTTGTTGGAGCATGTTTTTTTGTTCACAAATGCTATATGGTTGTGTTTTTAGTTGATATCATTCCAAAACATGTTGGATGGTTGGAGATGCCCTAATTTCCTTTTAAATAAGGACAAGTCATATTTATCATTTTGTTAAAAGTCCACTAAGCAAATCAAAATTAATGATCGAACCACTATACCCCTCGCATTGATAAGCTGCAAGCCACATTTGCAACTCATACAATCACGTTGATCGAAGACTACCGAATCTCTGACCTTATCTCCACTTTTTCTTTCCCCACTCTCCATCTCACCTCTCAGTAATCAACAAGATTTTGCTCTATTTTCCTGCGATTTTGCTCCATATTCCTACTTTTTTCTCTCTATATTGTTGGGGTTCTGTTATATATTGATGTGTGTTTTCATCGAAGTTGTACTCAGAAGTAAAAATGGGGAAAAACTTAAGGTTTTTCAAAACATAATTCTAAAGTCGCCACAATATGTGTTTATTTTACAAATATTGCTATGAAACTTTCTAAACTAGTGTATATATTTTTGTATGTTTCTAAGCTCCGATTGTTTTACAGAATTTGCTACTAAAATAAAGAAATTTGCTGGTAAGGAGAAGAAAACGGAAGATATGGCATGCATGTTCAGTTTTAGACAAAGCGACTAAGCTCTTTCTATCTCTGTCTCGCTGTCTCTGTTTTTGTTTATGTCCACATTGTATATGTTGCGTAAACGTACATCTACTGGTGTATGTGCTCTCTGACTAAGCTCTCTCCATGTGCACTCTGTGTAGCTCTCTGCATATGTGTAAAAATTTGTATAAATAGATTTGTTAACATGTACTATTGTATGCGCTCTATTATTGGCCATGACTATCAATGCACGATTATTACATACATGTACTTCAACAGTCTTTTGATTGCATTATAAAACACCATCGTTTATTACTTGTCCACTCATAGCCTGTAAAAAATGAGTCTTGCAAATATGAAAGATGTAAATAGTTTACAGTAATTAATTTTTGGGGAAATAAGTGATAACCCCCTACTTTTCAAAATATATATAAGGAGACCCAACAAATTTTTCTTTCCTAATTAAGAACCCAAAATCTGATCTTAATTAGTGAGACCCCCCTAGACAACTTGAAAAACCTATTTTACCCTTTTAGTTTTGATTCAATACATAAAACCCTAGCCCCAACCTTCTCTCTTTCAATCACACGTATCAGCCGTTATCCCCACCCCCTCTTCATATCTCTCTAACTCTCTTTCTCTCTCTAACTCTCTATATCGACAAACTCTCACCCGCCCGCTACTCCGCCACCGCCTTGCGACGCCGCTCCCCCACCGACGTTCACCGATGCTCCGCAAGCAGCCGCCGCCCGCCGACGCTCTCCCTTCGCCACCGTCTGCCACCGCTGCCCCCCACGCTGAGAACAAATCCATTTTCCACCGCACGGGATCCGTATTTCACCGATGACTTGTACGAGACGAAGAAGAGCGTGGAGAAGTACGAGATCTACATCTTCAAGGTGCTCCGTTTTCTATTGTTTTGTATTATTTTTCCCCTGCTCCTATCCGTTTTCCCCGTCTTTGTTTTAGATTCGTTTTATATTTTCCCTGCTCCGTTTTCCCATCTTCGTTTTAGATTCGTTTAATATTTTCTCGTCTTTGTTTCAGATTCGCTTTATATTTTTCCCATTCTCTGTTTTCCCCATCTTCGTTTGAGATTCGTTTTATATTTCTTCGTCTTCGTTTCAGATTCGTTTTATATTTTTCCGTTCTCCGTTTTCCCCATCTTCGTTTTAGATTCGTTTTATTCCCCTACGGATTTGGGAGGTTTTGTTCATTACGTGATTTAATTTACCAAGTTTCTTTGGTTTGTCTTAGTACCAAGGTGGTAAATTGGAAACTGCACAAAGCCCAATAATTGTGTTTTGATTTATTTTTCCTGTATTTTTTTTTATTTTTTTTTAAATAAAGTATAATGAATGTTGTAGCAGCATGTGGCAGGAATTGCATAATTCATTATCTTAAACAGTTGTGAACTTTTTTTGTGGTGTAGATGAATTTTATTCATATACATATATAGTCATATGATTGTATACATATAGTCATATATAGTCACATATAGTCACATGAATGAACATAACTACATGTGACTATAGTTGACTACATATAGTCATATCTAGTCATATGCAGTAACAACTACTTGTGACTATAGTTCACCAAAATAAATTTATCAAAAAAATGTCTTTCATTGTTTTTTTGTATTTTTTCACGTAATATAATTTGCTTGTTCCATTTTGTTCTTCGTTTTCTTTAACTTGTATTTGTTGTCACATATTTTACTTTGTGTAACATTATATATAGTCACATATAGTAACAAGAATGAACATAACTACATCTGACTATAGTTGACTACATATAGTCATATCTAGTCATATACAGTAACAACTACTTGTGACTATAGTTCACCAAAATAAATTTATCAAAAAAATGTCTTTCATTGTTTTTTGTATTTTTTTCACGTAATATAATTCGCTTGTTCCATTTTTGTTCTTCGTTTTCTTTAACTTGTATTTTTTGTCACAGGTTTTGCTTTGTGTAACATTATGAGATGCAAAGAATAAGATGCAGAGAAGTGTCATGTGGCGTTTCATTGTAGATAATTGTAGATAACTATAGTCACGTGTAGTAACATATAGTTATATCTGTGTTATGTGTTTTTTAATGTATAGTAATGCGTGTTCATGTTTTGAAGATTTTATGGATGAAATTGTGTTTTCGTGTTTTTTTTTTGGGTTAGTTGATTTATAATATCAAGATTGAAATTGTAAATTTTGTTGTTCGTGTAGATTAATTTTGGTAAAAAAACAATACATGATTACATAACATGATTGTGGTATATTATAGTTATGTGTAGTATAATATAGTCATATGTAGTCAATTTCGGTACAGTAAATTTATCAAAAAAATTAAAAAATTTAAAAAAAAAATTAAAAATTAAAAAAAATTAAAAAATTAAAAATTAAGAAAAATTAAAAAAATTAAAAATTTAAAAAAATTAAAAAAAAATTGAATTAAAAAAATAAAATTAAAAAAATTAAAAAAATTAAAAAATTTAAAAAAAAATAAAAAAATAATTAAAAAAACTGAAAATCGGGTATATATAAAAGAATAATAATAAAATAAACATTTATATTTTTTTATTATAAAAATCTGTAAAAATGATAAATGCAGGCCCAAAATCTAAATGCAGTTTGGCATTATGCTGAATGCAGGGTGAAAATAATAAATGCAGTTGGGCGAAAATACACATAAGGGCACAATAATACTTTTGCCTCTCCAGGGGGTTATCTCAAAGGAAGAATTTTAGGGATGGACCTATCCCTATATATTTTCCATGATGCAAGAAAAATGATGACTCATAGTCGCACTCAAAGGTTTACAAAAAGAAACGACCGATTTTGCTTCTACACACCTCGTATACCGTATGAAGATGTGGTCGGTCCTTCCATATACCGAGATGATGTTGGTCCTTCCACACACCCAGATGAGCCTGGTTCTTCGACATATTACGATGAGGTTGGTCCTTCGACATTTCATTCTTCATTCAATTATCTATTGGCATTTAATTTGACATTTATTGGTGACACTATTGAAAATGAAATTTTGCAACAATCAGTAGGTAGAGTGCCTAGAATACTAGCACGTGGATGTGGGACTGGTGGACATTTTCGATAAGTTTTCTTTTATGTTTTTGACATTTATTTATTTGAAATTTGTGTATTTGACATGTGTATATTTTATATTTATATGTTTTTTATAAATTGTTTGTAAATTAAAACTCAATCTCCAATTAAAAAAAAAATAATAATAAAGAATTGAACGAAGTTCAACATAATGAAAAATTGGATGATTTAACAAATTACCACTAGGAGATTGATCTCTGACGATTTCAATTGCAAAATTCAGTCAGAAATTGCCACTGCTAAGTGCAATTTACACCATTTGTTTCAATCCGTGCTACTTAACATAGTTGCTTTTATCCACTCCCAAGCCATCCATGCCATACTTTACTCCGATGGCGTTCCTCTTTCTGTTTCACCATCTTTTTTAAACGGCTTAGGTGGCTTTTGCAGACGTTTTTTCAAAGTGATTATGAGTTTTTAAGTATTTTAGAAAAACTGATTTTGAATAAAAAAAACTTATAATCACTTTGGAAAAATATTTGCAAACACCACCTTAATCCCACTTTGCACCCTTGAAATGGAGTCTTTTAGCACTTTGCACCCTTGAAAAATAATACAACACTTTGCACCCTTAAAACACAATAAATCATTCACAATGCACTATTAATTGAATAATAAAGGATAATTCATTTTTTTATTGGTTTTTATTCCGGGGTGCAAAATAACGAATTAAATTGCTTCAACCTCCAACCTAATTTCGAGGGCACAAAGTGTGAAAAAATAAAAATCACACCGGATAACTGAAAAAAAATATATATATTCTTACAAAATAAAATCAAATAAACTTTTATCACTAAATTATTCGAGTGATAGATCTCTTATTGTAGTTGATGGAAATATTAGATAGAAATATTTGGAAGAAAATATGATTTTTTTCGTATAATATTTTTTTGTGATAATTTTTTTTTTAAATACGACTAAAAATATTAAATTACCTTTATTGACTTTAAATACGCATACATGGTGCATTATTCATGATATATTGTGGTTCGAGGGTGCAAAGTGCTATTAATGTTTCAATGGTGCAAATTGCCCAAATAATATATTTCAAGCGTGCAAAGTGGAATTAAGCCTTTTTAAACCAACACAAAATGCAGCTAACACAACCAAAACAAGTTCAATAACCAATATACACAAGGCATGTAAAACACAAAATCTGTTAAAACACAAGAGAGCTGTATAAATTACCAAGTTAAAAGCATTAGCTTTCATAATCAATTCATAGACAACACTTAACAAACAGTCGATTCTAATACATATCCAATATATAATTAAACAACCACCACGACAAGAGCCTTATTATAAAACTAATTCGCCCTAGGTGCAGCCCATTCAACTCTAAGGATAAGATTATCGTAACCATATCCATTAAGCTTATTGATTGCTCTCTCACCATCTTCTCTGCTGACAAAATTGACAAAACCGAAACCTCTGCTAGTCCCAGTTTTCTGGTCAATGGCAACATAAACTCGACTGACATTTCCAAAAGGACGGAAAAGCTCGAGCAAGTCGGGCTCCCTTGTATCTTCAGACAGGTTAGTGACCCTCACAGAGTTCTCTTCATTCCTACGTCGCATGTCACTACCACTACTTCTCTCAGTTGTACCTCCTCTCATGCTAGGTGGCACATAAGCTCCCTTTGTGACACCTGTCGCAGCATTACTGTCTGTTGTTGGCTTATCAACGAACGTATCGGTTGGCTGTGAAAGATCCTTGTAAGGGCATCTTGAGGTCCAGTGGTCACCCTTCTTACCGCATGACCTACATACCATTAGTACAGCTCCTCCTTGAGCTAAAGGATCTAACGAACCCTTGTTGTCTTCTTGTTTAGTTCCTATTTTTTTTAATTCACAAGTTAGATTTATACGGTAAACGAAAATGGGAAACGTTTAAAGGGAATACCATAAAAATGTAAATCGAAAGCAATTAATTTACTGGAGAGAATATCTAACTACCAGGTGATGAAGGAAATACTATATAATTTGCACAAGACCAGCAATTTACTAAATCTAATGACGGTGGTATGTTGTGTTGCGTAGAAGATACCAAAATATTTGGAGATTGGAGTTGTCGAGTGTTCTTGCCATTTTTCATTAGATTGTTGCATAGGTCATAATAATATTTTCTAATAACGGAGAATTATGAGGATTATACGTCCATATTTTCTAACTAAACGAACATTTCATTTTGCAACTTTTCACTCCCTCATGTGTCCTAAGTTCGCATTATGTGGGATAGGTGGTATCTTCATCCACCATGACTTTTATTAACGACCATAGTTTCAGAGACTGGCCCTTTTCAGACAACTTACTTAATCACCATCAACATCTCAAAAAACTGTAACTCCAAAATGGAGGAACAGTGTAATTGTCTAGCCCGCCAATAATAGAGAAAGGTGCAAATCTAACAGAGCAAAACTATGGTATGATGCTTGCTACTTGCTCAATGTTAATCAACAGAAGTTTAGTTGCGTATTGATGTTTTTGTGCAACAGGGTAAGAGTAGGTGGGTCACCACCTCATTCTAGAATCATAAATGAACTTAAAAACAGGTGAGCATGGAAATCAAACAAGAATAAAAGCGCGTAATCTACAATGACAACTTATGTTCCGGGCTAAGCAACAGACAATGGTAGATTCCAAGGATTAGTTTTATTAGACACCAAAGCTTGAATCAATCCCCGTTGATAGTTTCACATGAATAGTTATCATCTTTCGGTTTTGGTGAAACCAATGAAGAAAAAAAAAACATTGGCATCCTATACAAAGCATGTATCTTCATCAAACAAAGATTGTTTTTTTACTAACATGAAAACAGGAAAAACAATCAAATCATTCTATCTAATGGATCTTCTACAGGAGAATATAGTATTACAGTACACAGCTAAACATATTTGAACCCATTTTCTACAACTTAAGATTGGCAATGATATCAAATAAATAAGGGAAACAAACAAACAACAATGATTCCCCATAAATTAGTCTAAGAAACAAACCATAAAACATCCATCAACTATTCTTAAACCAAGTCATAATAACATTAAAATTTGCACTCCTGCTGTTAATTAGGCGTGTTTATGCATCGGATATATATAAATAACAAAATCTTTAATTAAACAGAAGTGAAAGAAATATGCAAAGACAAACAGCGCGTGTACCTGGGGCGCGTGGGCGTTCGAGAAGAATCTCTTCGGTGGAGACCATAGTGAGACGGCTGCCGACGTCCTCGTGAACAGCGTCGCCGAACTTGGGCCAGGAGCGTCGCTCGACGGCGCGTTTGCTGAGGAGAGCGTTGGCCAATTTGCGGACGCGAGAAGTGGTGGTAATCTTAACCTTGTTGCCGTCATCGTTGAACTTGAACTCAACAACCTTCTTAATCCCGTTCTCGTTGGGTCCGATCACCTGCTTCGGCGGCAAAAGGAAATCCAGATCTTCTCCGTCGTCCTCCTCCAGCTCCCCCCATCGGACCTTGCTTGGTTGCATCACAAAATTAAACAACCTAGGGTTTTCAGATTGTGGGAGATTAGGAATTTGAACCTTTTTATACTCTCAATTATAATGAGGGGTCCAAATTTCTTTACCGTTTATTTCTGACCCATTACAGCCGGTCGATTTTTTATAAGGAAATACAGTATTGTATTACAAAAAATAGATTTTAATTGAATATAATTTGAGTCTTAAAATCTATTAATTTAAATAGATTTTTAACAATACTAAACTCATTCAAATATATTAATATAAGTTTACGATTGTGGATAGAACCGGCAATTGAGCCGGGCCTAACCGAAGCTCCAGGGGCAGAAAAAGGATTAGAAAGTAGGGGGCTAACTAAAATTTCGGAGTTCGGGGCAACGCCCAAAAAAAAAATTTAGGTTCACAAGACATTGCAAAAATAGACTTATATTGCGATTTTTTAATTAAAATAACACACACACACAATATATATATATAGATATATATATATATATATATATATATAATTTTATCATATTTCAAGCATGACAAAAAAATCTAAATTATTCTAATAATATATTGCACTTAATGGGATTTATGGCACCGTCTCATATTATTTTTTTAGAGACACTAGTAATCCCGCCGTGCGTTGCACGGGAACCACTACAAAAGAGAAGAAAATAATTATTTTATTTAAAAGTGTATCTAATATAAGATTCATATGTTCAAAAGTACGGATGGCTAATTTTGTAAAATCTGGCAAATGTAAAAAAAACAATGTTTAAGAAGAAAAGAAACTCTCCCTAGCACAAATTACATTTCATCATTGGATGATAAAGAAAAAAAGACAACTCAGATTTTGATCGAAAAATTTATGCAGCAAACAACTTAAAAGATTTATAACAAATTATCTATTGGTCTAAAAATTGTAAAACAATTACAATATATAATATATTATAATTCTAATTTCAAATCATAGTAGAATGAATTAAATTTGATAAGTAATTTTTTTAGACAAAACAATAAAACAATACAAAATCAATCTAAAACTAATTCTAACGAACTCTACGTTCAGTTGAAGTTAATCTGACAATTAAAGTGGTACAATTTTTTTTAATTTCTAGATACAAAACACACACAAAAAAAATATGAAAATAAGATTGTACTTGAATTAAACCCAACAATAGCTTCAGTTTATACTTGGCCTTCATTTATTATGGTCACTGTCACTGCATGCACAATATGTAAAATCACTTGCTAATTGTAAACATAAGATTTTAATGAAAGCTATAAATAAGATCACAACAGAGAAAGAGATCTAGAGAGAGCGCTATTGCCATTGGTTATTTTTATTAAAACAATGTTAAAAAAATTAATTACTTATTCTAAAAATATTGACCTCTCAATAAAATGTCAATGTTCGTCCATGCCTCCGAAAAGTTCTCGTAACTGATCCAGTATTTGCGAGTGAGCACACTGAATGTTAACAACAGTCTGGTGATTGGTTATGGTGTTTGAAAAACTCTTTATATTGATGGTCTAGTAAAAAACATGCGTGAAAAATAAAAATTAAGGCAACGTAGTTTCAAAGATATATAGTTGAAAATTCAATAAAAACTCCGTAAAAATAGGCAACACAAAGCGCCGAAAGTAATGCTACTACATGTCACGGTTGTTTTAAAAACATTAAAACAGAGTTCTCCCCATTTTTGTTTTGACTCGTATGAAGGAAAACATAAAATTCTTGTTCGCTAACAATATTGTCTCGAGTGAAGTGCAAGAGACAGATTTACGAACTAAAGCTGCAATTTTGTTAACACAAACAACGAAAAAATTTCGCAAAGCACGGAGAAATTTTTGCATATTTCCAAAAACCAGCCAAAAATTTTCTGGAAAAGAGCAAAATAACGCAAACAACTGATCAAAATTTTGAGGAGCAGAAATATTTTTATTGTAAAATAATACGATAAAATCATAACTATGCCAAAGATTTTTTTGGAAAAGAGCAAAGTAGTTGTTCGCCAAAACCTTTAGATTTTTATCTTAGGTAATGAAGTAAAGAAAAAACGAACTTGATAGAAGTTTGAACACTCAGTTAAAACACAAACAACAATATTGTTTACGCTAACTAACCGAAAATCAATATAAGTATTATCGTGAAAAAAACAATTTATTTTCTTGTAAAAACAAATATCTCTGAACAACCCACAATTTTAAAAGACTAAAGCTGCAATTCGTTTAACGCAAAAAAAGCAAAATAATCGAATAAAAATTCGCAGAGCTTCAAGATTTTCTCTGATTATTTTTCCGTACTATGACATTCACCAAAGAGATTTTGCAAAACCAGGCTGCATTTTTAAGAACACAGAAACCTGAGCAAAACATCAAAGAAAAGAAGCAAAAAAATATTTTTTGGAAAAGAAAGGTTTTTGTTTTCATACTAACAAATATCCATCATGTTATAATGTTAGGAAAACTGGTTCCCATAATTACATGCAGTTCAATTGTAAAGAAATACTGAACATATCCATTAATCTAACATAGCGAATTTGCAAAAAATACAACCATTAGATGCAGAAACTGAAAGATTAGACGCAACCCATTTGTGAAAACAAACAAATAAACATGAGAAAAAAGAAAAAAAAAATTGATCTTTCTTGGATTGGTGGGAAGAAAACAATGTGATCATAAACAGCATAGCCCCGAAATTCCGCGTAATCAAATTCAGAATTCGGCAGCGATCTCTAGGGGTTCATCTAGAAGAGCAACCATCATCGCAATTAAATTCACCTTCTGATAATGACAGTAAATGAAGATATGGGGAGTCATTGTGAACGAAAATTACGCTTGTATTCAAAAAAACCAACACCGTTAGCAATTATTATGAGCTGTGAAATTTAAATGTAAAATAAATCTAAATAGAAAATTATATTGTTTACCTGTAGAAATCAATTGCTTTATAAGTTTTGCTTAGGTTGAAAAATCTTGGTGAGGAAGAAGATGACGAACAAAAAAAATAGCAAGACGAAGACGAACAAAAAAAATTGTGTTTTTCGCTGGAGTTCTCCATCAGTTTAAATAAAGTACGATTTGTAATGGGTTGTAGGGATGGCAATGAGTACGGGTTTGGCGGGTCTTGGACACGGAACCGACCCGTTTGGGGCGGGTCTGGGTCAGCTAAATGGTTTTGGGTCGGGTTACGGGTTCTATTGGAACCGACCCAGAACCGACCTGTATATATATATATATATATATATATATATATATAAAATTTCGGATTTCATTTATCAAACTATCAATTTCCATCTTGTCTATTCTCATTTACCTATTTACACTGTTTTATTATTCGAATTTCATTTCTCGTGGGTAATATTTATCACTTGTCGACCACCGCTAATTGTCTTGCATTTTGAATTTTACTTATTATCGAAGTTAAATATAATTAATTATAATTTTATTGTTCATGTTATGTCACTTGTAGGGATTTTGTAAAATATTGTATTTTAGTATTGAGATTATTTCGTAAAAATATACAAGCAAAATGTTATGAAAGTTAAAAAATATTAAATTTTTTGAATGTTAATGGGTCTAGCGGGTCTGGTGGGTCAGAACCGTTTAGTTAGTGTTTGGGTTTGGGCGGGTCTGGTCTAAGCTAAAGCGAGTTGGGGCGGGTCTTGGATTTATATATTTTTCGTGGGTCGGGTCTTGGGTTTAGGCAAACCCGGCCCAGATGCGCCATCCCTAATGGGTTGAGATCATGGGGTTCTAACTTGTAGTTAGTGGGAAGTTAGACTTAAGAAGGAAAATCGAAAGAAAAAAAATTAAAAAAATGAAAAATAACTCCAAGAAGAAAAAAAAACGATAAAGTGAGTAGAAGTAATAAGAATTGAACTGCATAAATATAGGAATTAGTTGGAGGTTGAATTATGTCACTACCCAAAAAAATAGGAAAATATTAATTAATTGTATTTTTAAGCCCGCAACAATTAGAGTTAGAAGTTAGAACATATAAAAGGGTAATAGAGCATTAGAGGAATTTCAAAATTTAAATTAAAGATTATCAATTGACAAAATTGTCCCTAGGTTTAGGTCTAGGTTTTAGTTGAAAATATCTTCTTTTTATATATAAGATTGATAAAAAAAAAAAAGATCGATAAGTAAATATTCATAAATTTTATTTAAAATAGTATAAGTTTTAACCATTTTATTTTATATTTTTTATATTAAATATGATATATATCTATAATTTATATAAAATTATGGAGAATAAACAAAAAAAATTAAGGGTTAAGACACATATTACAAAACCTTTGGGGGGCAAAAGTATTTTTAAAAATTTGTAATGTCAAAATGGCTAAAAAAAAAAAATTTTGGGGGGGTAAATTCCCCCCCCCCCCCCCCCCCCAGTAGTACCGCCACTGTAAAGCTCAATGCCTCGACTCGATTATATTTGAGTCGAGCCTATGTTTTAGTGAGACGGATCGAATGTGGGCGATTTCACTAAACCCGATTTGTTTATGAATCGAGTTGGAACCTACTATGGCTCAACCTGAATAAGGCTCGACTGATTAAATTAATATTAAAATATATAATATATTTATTATTTTAATGATGTAGCTCAACATACAAATTACAATTTACAACCATATAAGATTATTTTATTTTGTAAAAAAAAAAGTAAAAAAAAAAAAAGAATTAAGTGGTTGCGGTGGCAGTCGGTAAAATAGGAATCAAATACAACATACCCATCCAAATCTAATTGCTAATATTTATCACCAAGATTTGAGAATATAAAACGTTTTTATTATAAGAGATCCTAATCTTTTTGTGTTTTTACTTCTTTCAGTATTGTTTCTAAGTTTTTTCCAATAAGTTGCAAAGATTAACGAAACCCGATATAAACCTGAAATCCGAAAAAAATATATGAGCTGAGTTTGAACTTATACTAACGAGGTCCGATAGTATGCGAGCTTGAGCTTATGATAACGACGTCCGGTGGTATGTGAACTTGAGCTAACCCAAACTCGACTTACATGACCCGATTGTTAGCCATAATTATAGATATTTATTAACAACTGGTATTTTTCCCCGTGCGTTGCGCGGTTGACAATTATCATAGGGGAAAAAATATTATTAATGCATCACAATAAAAAAAATTACACAACATAAAAAAAATTATTAGTGAGAGTATCCAGAGTAATTCATAGTTCCATTATTTGATAGATCTAAATATAACTGTATAAATGAAAAGGATTGAACAAACAATGCCGTGGAATATAATATATAACAATAATTGTATATGTATATTAGTGTATCGAAATTAAAGGAAATAAAAAAAAAAACTTTGTTAGAGCAACTCCAATCCATTGTTATTAAATGGGATTATCAAATACTCATTTGATAATCAGGATTATATTTTGATATATTTATACAACTAGTGGACTCCAACCACAAGTATCAAAAAATAATTATCAAACAAATTTATGATTATTTATATATTATTTATTTTTTAATCCATTTTAAATAATCATACAAACCGATTTTTCTGATAAACTATCTTCAAAATCAATATTAATCAAATTTTTACCTTTTCAATAGAAAAAAAATTATATATAAATAGAGATTATTTTTTTCCGTGGAACTTTGTTGAAGCTTTAGAGAAAGAAAAAAAATGTTGAAATCGTAGAAAATTTAATTTTATTCTGTTGAGATTTTTTTTCCAGTGGAAATTTATTGAAGATGTAGAGAATTTAATTTTATTCTGTTGGGATTTTTACATATAGAAAAGAAAACTCAATTATGTTGAGATTTTTCTTTTTTCACGTGCTCCTATTTTGTAGGAGAATATCTGATAACTATTTATTTGGGATGTATTTTTACTCCTCCAAAGGATTAGTTATCAAAATAGAACCCTATTTTAATAACCCCATTAAAGGAGAGAGTTTTTAAAATTGGGGAGTCAAATGGAGGTTAAGGGGTTTGATAACCCATTTAATAACCCCGTTGGAGTTGCTCTTACAAAGATTGTTGATACTCCCTCCATTCCATTTTAATTGTCTTTTTGGGCTAAATCACACATATTAAGAAAGATAATAAATGTGCATGGATTCTAGAAAAATCATAATAAAATGACTAAATAACCACTTTTATTAAATGTTTTCTTAATAGTAATAAGGACAAAGTTGAGAAAACACAATAAATTCTTCATTGGAATCCTAAAGTGACAATTATTTTGAAATGAAAAAAATTCTCTAGAAAGACAATTAAAATGGAATGGAGGGAGTATATACGTAGGCAAATATAGTGATACGAACCCCGTAGAACTCGTTACGAGACCCTAATACCCTACGCGGAAGCAAGATCGAAAACATCCAAAAACAAAGATTCAAAGGGTGGAACCGCAACCCGTTGCCTATAAAGAGGCAAGAACCTTGGTATGTGAAGACGCCACAATCGATTGTGAAAGATCGATTGGTAAGTCGGGGTGAACAAACGGAATCCACCGATATGTTCGAAGAGTTCTTAAAGAACCAAAGAGAATATTCTCAATTAAATCATCAAAATTCGTCCTTCAAAATAAGCGAAATTGACAACCTATTTATAAGGTCTAAAAAGACTCATTTTTCACAAGGAAAAGGACTCCTACCTAAACTATAATAAGGAAATAAATAAATAAGCAAATCCTAACCATTAAGAACTCTAAAATACCAAAATAACATAATAAAACCTAAATTAAAAACGTGCATAAATAAATTAAATAACTTGATCTTCAAGTCGGCTTCTCGATCACCCTTCTAATCTCGCGACATTGGGCTGTGCACGTGCATGCAATTAAAGCTCAATTTCGACACTGTTCCACTTCGAATATCTCTTTGCTCAAAACATGAAAGTTGTAGATCTTTCAGTTAGCTTTCCGAATCATTTTGAATCAGCTCAAATGGACTTCAGATGCGAGAGTTATAACTCGAATGGTAAACTCTGCCAGAATAGGCGAGAATCACGGATGCATGGAATTCGACTTGTCCAACGAATTCTTCTCTTTCTTTTCTTCCAATTCCAAACCATAGGCTCTTCAAAGTCCTGATTCAAGCCTTTATTCTTCAATCCCAACACGAACGACTCCATGAATCTCACTCGTTTTCTCTTCTTCCAATTCTTTGTCTTGGAGCTTGTGCGGATCGTATCATTCTCCCCCTCTTTAATAGGATTCGTCCTCGAATCCGGACAAATATCACAAGGAGTATAAACAAGATCGATCTCTCTGTTTGGTAGCGAACTTACACATCTCTGCACCACATCTCTGCACCAGATCGCCAAATACACTATCTAGCATCCATTGAAATGTGTACGAACATGGATATTTTGTAGCTCGAAGTCCCAATGCGTTCAACCTCTGTATAGAGAATGATTGAAGCATCTCTCTTGGCACCGCCATCTCATCAACATTCACACTGAGAGTTTGAACTTTGCTTAGCTCGGCATTAGCTTCGATGCTTTGCTGGCTCATATCATTCTCCACCTCAATTTCGTAGTTGAAAAATAAATTTCAAGAAAAAACGCAGGGAATCTCCGAAAATTGGAATCATGCTACTTCAAAAAAAAAAAAGAAAAAAAAAACCAATAAAAAATTTGCTAGTTAAAAGTAAAAAGCATCCATACACATTAATAAAGAGCTTATTGCATTTACTACCTCTCTGAAATTCACAATTGCGCAATTTTCCCCTGTCATAAAAAAATTAGCAAATAACCCCTCTGTTCATTAGTCAAAGGTGAAAACCCTCTTGGAGCTGATCGTGTGTCTCACTCGCTTCATCTGCGATTTTTTCTTCTTTTTTACCCATGAAATGACAAAAACATCCTTGGGGTTTTTCAATATAAGAAAAGCAGAGTCCTTAAATTGACAATTTTTAAAGTTAAAGGACTAAATTGAAATTGTGAAAACATTGCAGAAATTTGAGAGTGATATGCCTAATTGGGCCAACCCAACGTGCCTACAAATTATTTAAGTACTGAGCCACAAGCCCAATATTGAAAAATGTAACCATTGGGCCGGGATGTTCCAGAAAAAGCTGGAAACAAGCAAACAAATTTCCTTAATATCACCGTAAGTAGAAAAAAACGTGTTCTCATAAACCTAAACAACGCCGAACAAAAAAAAAAAAAAAAAAAAAAACAACCAGGATTGTGTCCTTATTTGTTATGATTGTCCATAATAAAGGATTTTAGCTGGTGTAAACTTGGACGGATCAAATCGGAAATAACACTTTCCGGAAACTCCAATTTTTTACTAAAGTAAAAGAATGATTCTGTTTATGTGAAAAAAATTGAACAGTACTTCGAATTGAAATGAAAAAACTTGTACCAAAAAAATAAAAAAAAATTATGATCGGAATCAATAGGGTTCGGACTTTCCCAAATTTAGTCACCAGTCAAATAAATATATAATAACATTGATACAATAAGTGTAATTTTAGAGGGGGACAAAATAAAAATTTTGAAAATATTTTTAGTAATTAAATCAGATAAAAAATTAGAATCTAATGTGTATTCTATTTCTATTAAAAAAAAAAAGAAAAATCGTAAATCAAAATTCAAAATTTGGAATGGAAAATATTATAGAGGTATTTCAGAAATTTAGTCCCAATTTCGGTACCTGTTGTGAAATAATTCCCATTAGCTCATTTATTAAATATTTTATTAGAAACACTAATGGTGTGAATATTATTAATTAATCAATATTAACAAGTTACTAATAGATCTAATATATATTTATATATGTACATACGGATGGGATATATGTATATATGATATACACTATATAATATAATATAATATTATACACAATATAATATAATATAAATGTGTGAGTGGGAAAGATAGAGAGAGTATGTGAGGAGAGAGAGAGAGAGAGTAGAGAGAGAGAAAGATGCTAGCAAAATTGTATTCATCTCTTATTCATTTCAATACAAAATACAAGTATTTATAGGCACTTTCATAGCCTTGTCACAAGGACACATGTCACACTATACTAATTCTCTTCATTATGGAGCTACACATGTTCTAACACTTGTCAAAAGACTAAAGACCTATTAGCTAAAGTCCACAATATTATAATACTCCCCCTTGGACGTAGCACCATTGTATCGACTGAATTGATGCCTCATTAAAAACCTTAAGCCGGAAAACCCAGTGGGAAAAACCGATCAGAAGGAAAAAAAGAGTGCATGACTCAAATCCAAGGCGTGTGCATAAGCTGCCTCGTTAAAAACCTTAGCTGGGAAGACCCAATGGGATGAAAACCATTCGGAAGGGAAAAAAGAGTGCAGTGGACTATTGCTCCCCC
>NW_012193213.1:441443-508421 GCF_000504015.1 Erythranthe guttata
GCGCCGCCTGTTTGGTAACAGACCACGACCAAATGCGCTCATTACCTGAAAGATTCGCTTACCGAATTGCTGCCATTGAAGAAGTCAGAGACGTTGACACGCTCAAACTAGACGAACTCATGGGGAAACTTCTAGCACAAGAACTCAATCATGGTGAAAATCATCGTGAAAAGTCTAGAGAAAAGAAGATAGCCTTTCAAGCAGAAACATCATATGCAACGCCCCAAAATTCGTCAACTCAAGAAGATGAGCAAACAGTTGAAGAATCCTTGGCACTACTATCGAAAAATTTTGGGAAATTTCTCAAAAAGATCGAAAAAAGGGGAAATCTTCCAAGCACAGGGAAACCCGTGAATTTTCAAAATTCTAGGAGAAATTCAAATCAAGATAACTCAGAGGAGTCAAAACCAAGAAGAATACAATGTCGAGAATGCGAAGGCTTTGGTCACATTCAATCAGAATGCGCAAACACCCTGAAGAAAAAGAAGAAAATGTCACTTACTACTGGTTGGAGCGATGAAGAAGAATCTGATGATGACCAAGGAAACAACAATCAAGTCACTAACTTTGTAGCATTCAGCAGCAAAGTTCCTCTGGACAGCTCAGAATCAACTGTTGCTTCAACTGTTGCAACAGACTGTGAAACAGAATCCAGGTATGAAAATATGTGTTCTGATTATGAAAAAAATCTAAACGAAAATTCTTCTTTTGCAGAGGATCCGAACAGCAGCAGTGATGAGGAAGAACCAACCTTGGATGAAGTAAAGGAGGTATATGAAAAAATGTACCAAAAATGGCTCGACGTCGTTAAGGTAAATAACTTCCTGGAAAAGGAGAAGTTTGTGCTTGTAGAGGAAAACAAGACACTAAAGGTAAGAATCTCTACTCTTGAGGAAAGGGTCATATCTAGTGATCAAGAGAAAAATAGTTTGCAGGCTAAACTTACTCAAACTCAAGAAGCAATTGCAAAATTGAACTTGGGTAGAGGTAATCTAGATGAAATCTTAAGCAACAACAAGCCAAACTATAATCGTCTAGCCATAGGAGGGAGTCAGCTACCCAAAGTTGATCTAAAGCGAAAGGAAGATCAAAACAGAAAAATCAACTTTGTTAAACAAGCTTCTGTCTCACAAACAGTTGCAACTGTTGAAGCAACGAAACACAATTCAAAGAAAAGGTTTATTCCCACTTGTTTTTTCTGTCAAAATCCAGGTCACATACGTCCTAGATGTTTCAAATATTTAAAACTTGTGAAAAAGCTTGTGGCTCGTTCTCTTTACTCTGCTAGGGCTGATTATTTTCCTTCACCCTCTCAAAAACCCAAAAATAAAATTGATATTTCCAATAGACCTCAGCAAAAAATTTGGGTTGAAAAGTCCACGTTTAAATGCTTATCTGCGATTACTTCTTTAAAAGCAAGTACTACTAATGATTGGTATTTTGACAGTGGGTGTTCACGACATATGACCGGTGTTAAAGAGTTTCTGAAAAACTATCAACAAATCACCGGTGGAGCTGTTACCTTTGGAAACGGAAAAAAGGGTGAAGTGCTAGGGAAAGGATCGCTAAATCATGAGAATCTGCCAAAGCTGAAGAATGTACTACTTGTAGAAGGACTCACGTCAAATCTGATAAGCATCAGCCAGCTATGTGATCAAGATCTTGAAGTCAGATTCAACAAATTCGCATGTCGAGTATTAGACAAAGACGAGAATTGTGTTATTCAAGGAACTCGATCATCTGACAACTGCTATGTTCTTGTCTCTGCTGGTATGAACTGTTTCAACAGTCTGTCAGACTCTACAGTGCTTTGGCACAAAAGAATATCTCATGAATTCTCCGCACCTAAAACACCTCAACCAAATGGAGTGGTTGAACGCAAAAATCGCACTCTGCAAGAGATGGCCAGGGTCATGATGAACGCAAAGGAGATCGCTCCTCGTTTTTGGGCAGAAGCAGTTAACACTGCATGTCATATTATAAATCGAGTCTATCTTCGACCAGGTACCACTAAAACTCCGTACGAAATTTGGAAAGGACCACTGGAAGAGGAACCAACAAAGGAATCGGAAAACAGCTCCAGTGTCGCACCAACAGTTCCAACAGTTGATGCAGCCTCTACCAATTCAGAAGAAAGTGACGTCAATTCTGAAACAGGAGACGAAGCTGAAGTCAGGCCTCTCGAATTGGATGATCAAACTCACAAGGAACCCTCAAGAAGAGTAAAAAAGAATCATCCAGTGGATCAAGTCATTGGCCCGGTAGAAGAAGGAATTCAAACCCGAGGCTTTAGCGATGCTGATTGGGCAGGTGATGCAGTCGATCGAAAAAGCACAACTGGAGGATGTTTCTATCTTGGGAACAATCTCGTGTCCTGGTACAGCAAAAAACAGAATAGTATCTCGCTTTCCACTGCTGAATCGGAATATATCGCCGCTGGTAGTTGTTGTGCCCAACTCTTATGGATGAAACAAATGGTATGTGATTATGGTATTAGTCAAGATTTATTGCATATTTATTGTGACAATATGAGTGCGATTAATATTTGCAAGAATCCAGTACAGCACTCTCGAACTAAGCATATTGAAATTCGCTACCATTTCATTAGAAATCTTGTAGAGGAAGGAACTGTCTCATTAGAGTATGTCACAACGGAGAAACAACTTGCTGACATCTTTACTAAACCCCTAGATGCACAAAGGTTTGATTCCTTGCGAAATTCGCTTGGAATTTGTATTGTCTGACCTGTGCAGTTGCATAAACTGTTGCAACAGTCTGTGTCCAGACTTGCAACTTTTAAAGTTTTATGGACACATCACGCATACTGCATTTTGTTCATCTAGGTTATGCATTAGACATATTGCATGTGATGAGACCCCTTGTGTATTGGATACTATCTGTACTTTCGAATCTTGTGAGGTAGAACTTCATCAATCCCCAAATGATAGCTACAGAGGTTTTAGCTTATTTACTACCCTTCACAGTCTTGTCATGGTTGAACACACTCATAAGGTAAAGCTGCCGCTCCAAATGAGTGAAAGCTACTCTTGAATTTTCGTTAATTCTATATATAAAATGTCAATCAATTGGTCTGTGAATAGTTCGAAGCCTTTTTGAGTTGAGTCAGTAAATCACGTGGCCGAAAGCTCGCTACAAGGCTCAATTAGAAAGCCCAAGGGACTACACATTGCACGACCATTATAAATTTTATATGCGGTCAGTGAATAGTTCGAAGCCTTTTTGAGTCGAGCCGGTAAACCACATGACCGAACACTCACTACACGACTCAATTAGAAAGCCCAGGGGACTACACATTGCACGATCATAACTATCTCGCTATTTTAATTGCTCTGCTCTTCATGAATAAGCTACCTTTGATAGTGTGTGTATGCTGCCTAATAAGAGTGTTTTTGTGCTTGATTTGAGGATACTAAATTTGCTGTTAGTCTCCTTAGTCTATCTCTTGGAGCTTGCTTTTTGTTAAAATTGAAGATAAACCCCATGGTTTGATAGTCCTAATAGTATCCTATTCACTTGTGTTTATTCACTCATTTTTTTCTCACGTTTATTTTTCGTCTTAGTTATTTGCCTCTGCATGTTAGGCATTTATTTATTTATTTATTAAAAAAAAAAAAAAAAAAAGAAAAAAAAAAAATTCCGGGGTGGGTTCGTAATTTTTGGCGGTAATATATTTCTTCGGAGTAACTCACTGTTCTGAGCATTTTTTTCTTCTCGAGGTTTATTTGAACTGTGTTGGGCTTCATATGCGAAAGTTGAGAGTTGCTCTATGTGAATTTGATTTTCATTAATTGAATTTATTGTGAGCATAATTATTATATTTGCAATTCTCTCACTTGACTATTCCTAATTGCTAAACTACCCCTGAGCAGAGCAACAGTCATCCTTGGAGAATCCCGTATTCAATTTTTTTCTCTCCAATTTTTCTTCTTCCCTACTGCTCTGTTTGCTTCTTCTTCTTCTTTTGCAGCAAAACCCCAAAAATTCAACACAGTCAAAGGGAATCAACAACATCGTCATGGGCAAAAGAAAAAAAAAAAAAAAAAAAAAAAAAAAATCGGTGGTTCATCCTCGTCGTCCAAACGACGGTCCTCACGGCCGCCTTCGTCGAGAATTTTGGCAATCTGCCACTCATTTTGGTCCCTAGGTTTTCTCCACCGCTGTCGCCGCCAGTCTCACCGCCGTCACCGTTCATCTATTCTCCACCATCTCCTCCACTGCCACACTCGCCGGCTGCCCAATCGTCACCACCACCGTGTGCACCGCCATCGCACCACCCAAACCGGCCTCACCTGCAACCCGCCACCTCGCCGCTCTCGTCGACGCGTTACTCACTCTGCCTCGCCTTCCGCTACTCGCACCACCGCAGGTCACTCTGCACCGGATCCCGTGGTGCCTATCTCTGCTGTCGATGCTTTTAATTCTCGGTTCTTTCTCCGAGCGCATCAAACCCGGTGGCGTCTGTCAAGTGGTTCATGATTTTTATGCCAACCTACCTAGTGGGGTCTCTGATTGTCGAAGTCGTTTTTACGAAAAAGAAACTCGACTATTTTACTGCCCTTGCTCAGAAAGGGGGAGATTATTCTTGAGGGGGAGTTGACAACGAAGCATCAACCCAGGAGGAACCTCATACAGGGGGAGATGCAGCTGCTGGAACTACTACTGATCCAACTGTTGTTGCTCCAACTGTTCCAACAGTTGATGGTACAACAGCTGAAGTTGATACGAATGATGACGAGGAGTTGTTCGTTGATGCTGAATATATTCTGGATTAGTTCTTTTTATAGTTTTTTTGTGGTCGTCGAATTCATTTTCTGAACAACGGCCTCAAATAGTCTGCTAGGCTTAACTTTTTTCTTGTTTTGTTAACTGCGGTTTTCTTTAACTGTTCTAACAGTTACTCTTTTATGCAGTTTAATTTTTTTCAGGTATCTGATCAAGGGGGAGGACTTGATTATAATAAATAGATGACAAAGGGGGAGATTGTTAGAATCCGAGAGGATTCTATTTCGGTTTTTCAACACGTGTGCGAAAAACGTGTATAAAAACTAGGGAAGTTTCCTTAGTTCTTTAAACTCTTATTTTGTCATTAATTTATTTAATTGCCTAAGTGTTTTATTAACAAGGAATTTATTTGTCTAAGACTTTCCTTGTTTACATAACTCTTTTTTCCTTACGTGAAGATTATATCTAACCTAATGGGCTCTAATTTTGTAGGGCTCTACTAATTCACCTAAGGAAGTATAAGAAGGGCAGCATCAACGTTTTTATATGTTGTCCCTTTTATTTTGAGAGAAAACTATTTTCTGCTCTTACGTTGCTGCTCCAGAATTCCTGATCTTAAATCGAGAAGAAAATACAGAAAAAGGAGTTTGCTTCTTTCACCGAAAAGAAGATCGGTTCTTCGGGAGGAGAACTCAGAAGATCTCGGGAGGAGGTCGATCCGCCGACTGAGGGACTCAGCGTTGAAGGAATTCAACCGTGCGGAAAGGGACGTGCTGCAAAGTGAAGATTCACAATTCAGCGTAGGATACAAGAACGGCGTCGACAAAGAGGGAGTCTTTGCATTTTCGATTAAGTCCTATTACTGTATTCGTAAAACTAAAAATTAGTGAATTTCATTTGCAGGTCCCCGTGGATGTAGGGTACAATTGTATCCGAACCACTTTAAAATTTGTATCTTTTTATTACTGTTCCATTAACTGTTGCAACTCTTCGTAAACAGTAGAACAGTAGCTAAAACTGA
Organism: Erythranthe guttata; assembly: GCF_000504015.1. Next base: position 447,208 of record NW_012193213.1, read on the forward strand.
ATCTGGGATTTATCGGACACAAATTTATAATTAATTTGCACGAAATAATTGTAACAATAATTAAGCTCGACATCAGGAATGTATCGTCCGAGTGAGATATTATAAACTCGATCTCGGGCATATGTCGTATGAGAGATATATATAAATTTTATCTTAGAAATTAGCTCAATCTGAGGAATAAAATTATCCGAGAGAAGTATTTCAATTTGACGTCATATATGTTTATCTCGAGAAAATATTATAGGCTCAACCTCAAGTATATATCATCCGAGGGAGGTATGTTCATAAATAAATAAATTCAATCTCGAAAACCGTTACATCGAGAGAGTTATATCGTAACCATTAAGAATATTATCATGCATGATCTCAAATATATAACCTTTACTCATAGGCCAAAATATATTTTGTAGGCAATAAACTCATGAGTTTCAATTTATTTTGACCAAATGATTATTTGGACGGAAATATTTACATCCACATTGGTCAATTTAAGAACATCTTGACGAGGACTATCTTTCACATCGTCGTTGTAGGCATAACCACCTATTTATTTTATTATGGCCTTTCAATCGACCCGTAACAAAGATGTCCATTATTTATATGGGTACCGTACCCAATTATTTTTATTTTAATAGCCTCATTGGCATTTTAGGGGAATCACAACCTTTAGTGACTCTACGGGCATCACACCCGGGGTTATATTTACGGCTTCTATATCGGCCATTATTGGAGACTACGATGTCTACAATATCTACGAACATTATGTTCGGAGTAATTATCATCGCCTTTTAATCGGCTCTTAATTGGGACTACTATGTCCGCCATTTATACTGGAATCAGGCCCGTAATTTGTTTTATGGCCTTTTACAAGGGCTACCATATCCACAGTCTCTACAATATTATGTCTGGAGTAATAGTGTATAGGGACCGAGCCCAAACTTATTTTCATGGAAGATTTCATCATCCAAAAATTGTCGACTTCCGTAAGGGTCACATTCACATTGTACCCAATCAAATAATTTTCATACATAAGAATCCTTAGCAACAAACTTAATTGCAAATTAACAACCTGACAGGTTGACCAATTAAGTAAAACACATATATGTAAATCCGGTTTCCAAAAACTCAAATAATAAATTGTCAAATTCAATTGACTTTAACCGGCCAAATCATTTTATTCTCATGAAAGATGCAAAACAATTTTCATGCAGCCCATTTGAAAATAATCAATTACAAGTTTCTAAATTTGCAAAATCATGCACTGCAAGTTGAAAATTCATAGCCGAGGCTAGAGATTATAACCTCTTTTTTTCTCATAAATCAGCATGTACATAATTATAAATATATATCCTTCCTTTCCTCCGAAAATCGGTGGCGTATAAATGCCGTAGTATTCGCATCACCATTTGATATCAAGGATCTGGATTTTATCAAATAAAATAAACAAACTTACATAACCTACCTTTTTCCGAGCAAAACCTCGTGCTGATAACGTGTTGTGAAATAATTCCCATTAGCTCGTTTATTAAATATTTTATTAGAAACACTAATGGTGTGAATATTATTAATTAATCAATATTAACAAGTTACTAATAGATCTAATATATATTTATATATGTACATACGGATGGAATATATGTATATATGATATACACTATATAATATAATATAATATTATACACAATATAATATAATATAAATGTGTGAGTGGGAAAGATAGAGAGAGTATGTGAGGAGAGAGAGAGAGAGAGTAGAGAGAGAGAAAGATGCTAGCAAAATTGTATTCATCTCTTATTCATTTCAATACAAAATACAAGTATTTATAGGCACTTTCATAGCCTTGTCACAAGGACACATGTCACACTATACTAATTCTCTTCATTATGGAGCTACACATGTTCTAACACTTGTCAAAAGACTAAAGACCTATTAGCTAAAGTCCACAATATTATAATAGTACCCGATTTTTCCTATAACATATAAATAATTGATTAGTGGATATAATAGACTAGTATTATATTATAAGGGGGCAACTATTTTGAATACTAATTTTTGCTTAGTTGAATACTACCTAGTTGAAAACCACAATTGAGTACATATTTATAAGTTTTTTCTTACTTTAATACCAAAATAAAAATAAAAGTACAAAAATACTCTTTCATACAAAATACTAATTACATCAATTTTTCTTTGAAATTACCTATTTGAAAACCAAATAAAAAAAAAAAGAAAAAAAAATTCAAACACAAAAAACCTCCCTCCGTCCACCTCCCTCCGTCCACGCCGCCCGACGCCGCCGCCGCCGCTCCAACCATCGCCGCCGCCGGACGCCGACGCCAAACACCGCCGAACGCCGCCCAACGTCGCCCAAAGCCGCCGCCGTCGTCGTCTTCGAATAGTAAGTTATAGTTGTTTCGATTTTTTTTTCTTTAATATTTATTTAAGATTTGATTGTTTGATATGGGTAATTAGGATTTGGTTGTTTTAGGTTAGAATGATCGTTAATTAGTAATGGGTGCATCTGATTTCAGTCGATTTGAGCATTGATTTGAGATTCGTGGGTCGGTTCTTCGTTCACCATTTTCGACCTGTATATGTCGATTTTCGATGAATTTTCGACAGGTTGATGTCGAAAATTCATCCAAAATCGACATGTAGATGTCTATTTTTTTATTTTTTTTATTTGCTTGTGTTTATATTATGTATATTAATTTTTATTTGTGTGTTTTTTTGCAGTGGAAGAACCACGTGAACCTCGTATACCTCCGACTGTCTCGAACCGTAAGAAGAGGAAGGAATTATCCGATAGAGGCAAGGGCATAGCAGTCACGACCAAGAAAAAGACCACGACCAAGAAGAAGTCTGGAGAGGGTTCTTCGTCAACGAATCCGGTGCCGGCTCTACCTTCGACTGTAGAAGTTGGTGATTCGAGCAACGAACCGGTCCGAGGTCCCGAGATACCGGAATTGTACACAAAATTTGATAAGCACATTGCTTATCATATTGTGAACGGAGGGCCAGATCGTTCGGAGCGCGGCTCAGAATTTCGAATACGAAATCACACAGGAACTTTGAAAGGTTGGGAGCCGGCGCCGTTTATTACAGAGGTAGTACAAAGATGTGGTTTAATGTCAGTTGTACAGGCATCGTACAACACTGTGGACGGCCATCTACTTAGAGCCTTCGTAGAGAGATGGCAGCCAGCTACCAACACATTTCACTTACCTGTTGGAGAGATGACCATCACACTTGACGATGTGAGTACGTTGGTCGGTTTGCCAGTTGTTGGGCGTACCGTATCTTGCGAGCGTTTGGTCCGTGATTCCAAAACGATCCCCAGTACTTTGATGTTCGAGTTGATAGGTGAGTACCCGGACGATGTAAACAAGAAGAAAGCGGTCAAGTTGGAATGGTTGAAGGCTAAATTTAGCAAAGTGACCATGAGAGATAGTGTGGAGAAGAGGACATACGCCATTCGGGCGTATTTGTTATTTTTGCTCGGGTGTACTATACTGTGCGACAAGACAGGCAACATGGTAAGCGTTGAGTACCTAAATCTTGTATCTGATTTGGATCGGATCGGCGAGTATGCTTGGGGCACTGCATGTCTTTGCCGGTTGTACGATGAGCTTTCCTCAGCCTCACAAAAATCAACGAACTCGATGGCTGGCTGGCTGACGCTCTTTCAGTCATGGATTTACGAGCACTTTCCTTATTTGGGGGTTGGCACATTGAAGACGGAATTCGAGGGGCCATTAGCGAGGCGATGGGAGCCTCAGTCAAAGACTACTTCAACGCCTGAACGAGCGTCGTACCTGCGATCTCGATTAGATGATTTGATCCCCGATCAGGTAACATACCAGTTTAATAATTTGTTATTACTACTTAAGTAGGTTTTTACATCTAATTTTTTATTTATTTTACTAGGTTTTATGGTCACCGTATACGGCTATTCGTGATCGTTTCCCGATGCCAGATTCTGCTTGGTTTAGTGGGATGATATGTTGCATGGACCACTTCGAGGCATATCATCCGGACAGAGTGTTGAGGCAGTTCAACCGGGTGCAAATCATTCCAGGTCGTGCATACATGTCAAAAGATATGTACAAAGCTCTAGTTAGCAAAGGTCGACCGGTCCAGAACTCAATTTTCGTTGCGTACGGCGAACGATTCTCTGATCGGTGGGAGGAGTATTGTCTGGACGAGGAGTCGAGGTCCGTTGAAATTGAACTCGGGGAGGCGGACACTTCGCCGGACTACATGAATTGGTTCCGACCCAGATGCATGTTACAACTGAGTAGGCATGGAGCCCATCCACCTCGACCCCAGGCGGATCGACCTCGACCCCATGAAGCTCGTCCAGAGGGTGGTACCGATAAGGAGGTCCAACTTTCACAAATTGTATACAGCTCAAATTCGACAGCTAATTTATTTTTTTTTGTCCAAAAATACTTAGATGTGTTTTTTATGTTACATTGCAATATATTTGGGGTTAAAAAAAAAAAACATAGTTTTTTCAAATAAAAACCCAACACTTAATAACATTGAAAGTAGCACCAGTAACTTTACATATTTTTGTTGGGAGAACTATCACCATTATCTGATATAGTAATAATCTCGAAACTCTCTCGCGTGGCAACATTTTGACCTATTAATTCTCGAAATGCTGTAATCCGACCATCCATTTCTGCAGGCTTCCAACCATCAGCTTTAGGATCATGACATCGGTACCAATAATCGGCGATAGGAGGTATAGGACAATTCTTGTTCAAGACAACATGCACGAAGTGACAGTTGTCGACGAATGCCATACCGTGCTCTTGTCTCTCGCTGAAAAGCTTTGGATCGCTCGATAGGGGAAGGAACGTGAGACACTGATACTTGGATAAGTAGACAAGCACAATATTGTATGTTGAAGCAATTACATGACCCATATTTGGAAAAGACATCCAATGATCACGAGTTGCAGGAACATCCCAGTTACTCACAATAGCTTGCATGCTTCTAACGGTTTCTTCGCCACGGTGCATGGTCGTGTAAGTGGAAAAATTAGAAGTCAACTCCCGTAGCATGTCATCTCGCACTCGACCCCATTCATCTTCTCCAAATCCCATCATAGAGGCAACTGCCCGAAATCCACAGTGTCCATCTGAACCGACATTGATGATTTCTCGAACGTGCATACGAAATCGTGGATGGATCGTGTCAATGTACTTATTCTTGCCGATCAAACCTGGTGGCAATCCCACATCTGCATCTTCAAATAATGGTTTGAACGACTCTTGCGTCGGTATAGTGCTTTTTCCTGACTCTTGAGTTGGTATAGTGTTGAAAGAATCATTCGAATGCCCTCGTAATCTCATCAGTACAGGTATAAGCTGCAGTATATTACACTTCATTACTCAGCACAATTATAAAATACAACTTCAATGAAATGAGATGATAGTAGCGACATTTACCTTTGGAGAACAACTAGCTTGCTTCGATTTTTTTTTCTTCGGCTCCACATACTCAAAATGTGATTTGTCCCGAGTTCTTGATTTGTCTTTCCTACTTTTTGCCGGTCGACCTTTGCTAACAACTTTTTCACTTGGCTCCGTAAGGTTAGTCTTCCCTGGGTGGGTAAAATGTCTCAAATGGTTGCGCAATCGAGTTTTTGCATCGAGATCGGCACATTCAAAGAGCTTCTGGTATTCCGATAATTCTTCGTCGATGGTTGGTAGGATGACTTGGCCTGTGGTCGCGACGGGCTCCATACTCATGTGTTTCCAATACGAGCCTATTAACTCAAGTGGGATAGGACATTTGTTCACAACAACATACTCATGAAGTTCATGGCGACATGGTAGACTGTGGGTTGTTCGGATGGCGCAACTACAACCCATATCGCTCGGTTGCAATAGTTTCGCATTGTCCACCTCAACTTTGAGTAGTTGCAGAGCATATTTTGAGATACTTCCACGAAGCTCATTGTATATCAACGTTTTGAAAGTGTGCTCGTAAGTATTTTTACTTACTTCAAAGGAAGCCTTGATGTCATTGTGTTGTTCGACAATTTGATTGTGGACTTTCGTATACAAATCCACAAATGTGCCAGTTGAATTACGCACATCCCTTTTCATTCGTCCGTGTGCCCCCTCCACCCTATTAGAAGTGTACGTTCCAAAATGAGTATACTTATTTGTCCACACCGATACAAGTCTCTCCTTGTACGGATCCAACCATGAATTAGCTACATACTCTATAGCCGGGAGATAACCCATAAATGTTCTTTTCAAATCCTCCCAATCCTCATTGAACTCCTCTATGGTATTTCTTTCAATAAGAGCCGAAAAACTCGACTGAAATTGCTTCCATTTGGTGATGTCCTTTGGGAACAATTTCTTACAATTGGCCACTATATTCTTGTTCACATGCCACCGACACAGCAAGTGATGACTCGATGGATACACATTGGCCACTGCTTTCATTAAACCCAAATCTCGATCTGTTACAATGCAATTAGGCCGAGGACAACTGCTCATGGCCTCCTTCAAACAACGCAACGCCCATTCAAAATTTTCCGTCTTTTCGTGGTCCAAGTAGGCAAAGGCAATTGAGAACGTCTTGTTGGTACAAGTAAAACCCACAATCTCAAGAAATGGGAGTCCGTAACGATTGGTCTTGTACGTGCAATCGATGACGAATACGTACGGATACGACTGTGCCAACTTAATGCATTTCGGGTGGATCCAAAACAAGTCGGTAATCGCATTCAACTCGTTCGATCTATGGTACGAGAGGTATTCATCTTCTTTCAACTTGACGAACAATGATTGCAATTGAGATCTCCCATCCAATTCACTGAAATTTAACTTAGAGATAGTATTGTAAACTGTCTTCATACCAGTTACATTAGACGGGTCCTTTTGCTTCAATGCTCTTAGAATTGCCCTTGGTTTCACCATTGCTTTCTTCATAGTGTGAACAAAGGAAACATCCTCCTTTGATAATCTTCCGGCATAAGAGTGTCCGTGCAAGTTTTCGAATAAGTTGTGGTTGTGAATACCACAACTAACATCCAATTTCCACTCAGCCTTTTCATCATCCTTGTGTTCTCTTGTCCCCTTCAATTTAAACGGACAATTGCATTTCTTTGAACCGGTGCTCCTTTTTCCCGGTCTTTGATCATCTTCACCTGGTACCTTCTTGCCAACATAATGGCCCCCACGCTCACAACGAACAATCACATACGGTGTCCTACGTCCTCTATCCCCGTCACTCGAACCCCCAATCATTAACACCATTCCAATTCTTTTACATACTTCACGAACCCATGCCATTAAAGCTTCTTTTGTTGGGAATTTTTCTGACGTGGTAAATGAATGGGTGCAATCGATCTACACAAAAGTGTCGAAAATATAAGACAAGTAAATTTGCAACAGGAACCAAATCGACACTTAACTGTCGAAAATTACCCATATTTTCGACACTTAAGTGTCGAAAATAGAGGTCACTTTCGACACCTAGGCGTCGAAACTTAAGGGTATTTTCGACACATACATGTCGAAAAATAAGGGTATTTTCGACCTGTATGTGTCGAAAATACATGGCGAGTTTAAAAAAAAAAAAAATTTCAAAATCGATGTTTTAGCTCAAAAAATACATGAATACATACCTGAATGGGTTCTCCTTGCTCGTAAACTACCATTCTATTGTCATTTGAGGCCATTTTGCAAGTTGTGTAAGGTTTTGATTTCTTTTGTTTTGGGGTTTTTTAGGAGGGTTTTTGGGGAGGGAGAAGAAGGAGGTGGAGGAGGTGAGGGGTTTGTGAGTGAGGAGGGAAATGTTTTTTTTAGGTTTTTGATTATTTGGTTTTTAAGAAAGAAAAATAGTATTTGTAATATTTTTTGGTTTTAATTTTCATTAAGGGTATTAAAGTAATTTACAATTAATTATTTATTTTTTATTTTTTTGGTATTCAACTAAGCAAAAATAAGTATTCAAAATAGTTGTCCCCATATTATAATGGTGCGGATGAGAATTTGGGAAGAAGTGAGGGATCGAGGCATGCAAGATGACACGTGTGTCATATTATGCCCGCCTCTTTTTCACAGAATAATTTAACACTTATTATTGGCGGGGAGTGTGAGGGCCTTTTCCGTCATTTCAACAAAATCCCAATTAGGGTTCTATTTTTGCTGGGGTGGCACCTTCTCAGGTCGGTTGCTGCTCAATTTTTCGCTACCGCTGCTTTCTTTCTCTTTCTTTCTTTCTTTCTGGGTTCTTTTGCCTCAATTATTATTATTAGTAGTAGATGATCAAAGAGTAGTAAATAGAGATGATGATGATGATGATGATGATGACAGAGGAAGTGATGGAATCTAGCCAAAAGGTGAAAATGCGATACTTGATTGATCATTTTATATATTACACACTTATTAAATTTAATGGGTGTTTGTTTGTTTGTTTGTTTGTTTGTGTAATTGGTTTATGCTGCAGGAAGAGGGGGATTTGTCAGATACGACAAACAAAAAGAGTTGCTCTGATTGCAAAACCACAAAGACACCCTTGTGGAGGAGTGGCCCATCAGGCCCCAAGGTTTGGTTTTTATTTCATTTCATTTATTTATTTATTTGAGATTTTGTTTTTGATACTGAATTTTGTTGTTGAATTGAATGGTTGATTTTCAGTCGCTGTGTAATGCCTGTGGGATCAAGCACAGAAAGAGGCGGCCGGCGGAGGGGTGGAAGAATGAGGTGAAGAAGGGCAAAATAGGGAAAACAAGAAAAATGATAAAACCATTGGGGGAGAAAGTGGAAATTGAAAATTCAGAGGAGGAGAGATCAAGATCAATGAAGAAGAAGAGTAGGAGGAGGCAATCACAATCACAATGGGGAGAGGTTGAGAGAGCTGCCCTGCTTTTGATGGCTCTTTCTTGTGGTGCTGTCTTTGCCTAATTTTCAATTATTCTCTCATTCAATATTTATTTATTACTTACTCAGTGTGTGTGTGTGTGTGTGTTTGTGTGTGTGTCACACCAAATATATATATAATAGACTAGTAGTAGTAAGTAGTCAATGATCATAAGCTACAATATTTTTCACATCAATGTGGAAAAAGGGCCTATGTTAATAATAATTAATGGTTTAGGAGTTGTTAGTTAGTTTTAGCCTTTTTCTTGATAGGTATGGTTTTCTAGAATATCCTCTTTTCCTTTTCCTTTTCCTTTTCCTTTTTCTTTTTTTGTGGGTGTGTAGGAACATGGGATTGGAATTGGAAAAGGGTATTGTAAATATATCTTATAATCAAATGAGATTTGTCCCACTTTTTTCAACATTTTTTAACCCCTCTTTGTAAGGCCAAATTACAAGTGTACCAGCTTATTATGGTTCATGTTGTTAATATATTAGTCAATTTGTCACACTAAGATCATTACTTTCAATCAAAAAACACTAACCAGTTGAGATTCAATAGATGATTGACTTTAGTGTCAGGTGGCATATTGAGATGATTGAAGTTGAATTTTGAAGAAATAATAACAAGACAGTTAACTAGTTATACACACAACAAAGATCTATCCTTCATCTGCAAACACACCCACCCTTGATATATAATGTTTTTCTTTTGTGAATGAAAACAATAGCTGTAGACAGTAATTTCTTACAGTACAATCAACTTGTGCTTACTAACAAAAGAAATAAGAGAGAGGTAACACTTGCATTCAAATCCCACCCTTTCATTGCAACATCAAACATTTATAAGCATCTGTTCGAGTTTTCAGGTTTCTGGTCCGGTTTTTGGTTTTAGAAGAAGCAAACTGACTTGGATAAACTAACTCCTAGTACGAAGCACACAAAATCTCAAGTTTTATCACCTCACTCACACTCATAATGTATATACTTATGTTGTTCGCCCGTACAAATTGCCAAAAAAAACAGATGCCTGTACAATAAACATTGCTTTAAATCATGAAAATCATGTTACCATACCCAATTTGTGTCCCAAGTGCAACTATTCAAATAATAAACCAAGTAGACATATGAAGTTAATGCTTTCTCACTTGCATACACAGTTTCACATGTGAATTCAAGCAAGCAGGGTACTTCTCTATCAAGTTTCCAAATCTCAAGCTACAGTTAACTGCAACAAATTCTCTGTTTCAGGAATTAATTAATCAAGGAAAAACAAGAAGAAATTGCACGAGCAATTAACAACTAACAAGACGAACCGCAGAAGATACATAGATGGTAATACTAATAGGGAATGTTGCCATGATTGCCTTAAATGTGAAACATTACAAGTAAAGGCAGCCAAGCTAATTCAAACAAACAACATTCCTTATAAACACATATTTAAGAATTACGAGAGACTTTTGAATGAATGATCTTGAAATATCTAGTAGATAATAGGGTTCCAGCAAATCCAAACACATGCTACATAAAACAAGAAAAAACCATAAGTACCGACTATACCTTTACTTCATTAATCATTCTCCGGTTAGCACATTTACAGGGTCATTTTTCACTTACCAATAAATGATTTTTTCTTCATAAATTCAACCTTCCTTCATTTGTACTAATGAAGCTTGGCAACCGCTAAATACCAGGTTAGAAGCTTTAGATGATAATAAAACAATAAATTCGTAAACAAGATGCTCGCAATAGTTACTGCACTTATTTACTTTGCGGTGGGACGAACAATATCATCTTACAACAAGCGTGCGAGCGTTCTCTGCATTCTTCGACCAAATAAATGTTTGAACTGCAGCTACATTATTTTCCTTTCCAACATAGAAACGAACAGTTGATTTTTATTTCTAGGTTTTAGCAAAAAATGCCTAAATCAATAGGAGGGACACTCGTCTCCAGTAACATGCTTATTCACAAAAGTGCTTACACCAACAAATTTGTATCCTAGTTCCCCAATATATTCAATTAGGCATTATGCTTAATAACACAACAATTGAAAATTAATTACGAACTCATAAAAGGAGAAGGTGGATTAGGAAAAGAAAACATAGGCCATTATAGAAACATATCTAACTAGAACGAATAACGGCAAAATCGAAACATTATAGAAAAAAAACCAAATACCGGAAAGAAAACAGAATCGTTCCCCATCCACGGTAGTAAACTATATAAATTCAGCCAAACTCCACAGAGGTACCAATAAAAGCGAACGGCAAACAAATTTCTACTAATCCTCGGCATCAATTCATATGGAAAAATATATTTGTCTGTTACATTTTAAAGCACATATGCATTTATATAGTAAAAACTAAATTGTTCCATACATTTAAAATCCTGGGTTGAATGGTTGAAAACATCTGAATTACGAGCCGTGTGAAGTCTCATCTGCAGCATCCGAAACATGAAAAAACAACAATTTAAAAAAAAATTCATATACCGGATATTTTACCAGAAATACCTTTCTCTTCATCGAGATCTGCTTTATCATCCTTAGTGTCTAACTGCTTCGACAATGCAGAGTTCGAAGCATTCCCAACTGCTCCGGTTACAGACTGCTGATAAAGAACCCCTCCGGCGATAGTCATTAGCAAACACAGCAAACCAAAAGGAGTCGAATGCTTATCCCAAATCAACACATTTATAGCCACGGTCAAGAATTTGTTCACCACACCGGTAACCGTAAATGCAGTGGCGGAGATTGCCTTTCTTGCTGCGAAACCAAAGAAACTGATAAGCAGCCCAAACAGGCAAGATAAAGACACCGCGGAAAACGCGACAGGCTCGAACAAATCTCCACCGCTCGAGGACGACGACAGCGCTGCAAACACGTCGGCGTACTCCCCGGTTATGATCCAAAACAGGGGTGCCATCATCAACGACAGCAGATTATTGTAGAACACAAACCCCCATGTGTTGAGGCCGAGATTAGTCACCATGTGCTTGATGTACACCATCTCGGTCGTAATCGTGACCAGATACGCGAAAGCCCACGAATACGCAGTCAGAGTGAACCCGTTATCGGTGGCTACATATCCAACAGCACCACCTAAAATGACGACAAGAGAGACGAACGTCAGTTTCGAAGGGCAGGGCTGCTTCCGGAACGCGGTATCGGCGATCGCAACGAGGAGCGGTGTGAGAGATCTGAAGACGATGAAAGTATCGACATTTGCGTGGCGAAGGAGATTCGTGTTGGTGAAGATTGCGAGGAAAAAGACGAATGCTGCGGGGAGAAACTTCTTTGCGGTTTCGACATTGAAGGGATCGTGGTGCAGGAAACCGAATTTGCCGAGAACCCAAACGCCGAGAGCGGAGGTGAAGTACTGAAGAGCGGTGAGGAGGCCCGGGTAATTGAACTTCGTAATGGCGAATTTGTTGATCACGGCGAGTAAGCTCGAACACAGTGCGTAGCCGATAACCAGACTGCTGGTTGCGTAGTATTGCTTAGATGCCGACGCCATTAGGGTTTCAGAAGAAATTTCACTTGAATTTGAGCTGAATCTGAGTGCGCGATCTAAGGGTGAAATCGAAGGAGCAAATGCGAATCATTACCTTAAACAAGTCAGTGAACACATCTCACTAGGAATAATTGTGAGGAATTCAAACAATTTGGGGGAAATCTATTGAACGGGGAAAAACCCTAACGAAGAAAACTGAGTAAATGAAGGGGGTAAAATTGCTGTAAAAAGGACAAGCAGTTATGGGGAAATACAGTACAATAAATAAAATTTGAGGAAAAAATGTATATTAGATTGTAATTTGCGACCGACACAAAGGAAAAATGAGGGATAATTACACTTTTCGTCCCTATACATTACCACTTAAACGATTTTCGTCCCTAAACAAGATGAAGTTACAATTTTCGTCCCCAAACATGTCACTTTTATGCCGTTTCTGTCCCTCCGTCCATTTGTCCAGTTAGTTTGGACGGAAAATCGCACGTGCGCCGCACGTGACACACAAAATCACCTCTACACCTCAAAATAAGTCTGTTCCATTAATAAAAGGCAGAGCAATTCATGAGAGCATCCTACATCATCTTAACTGACTATAAGTTCGTCAGTAGCATGTCAGAATTACGGTACACAATTGATTGATTCTAATCGAGACTGAGGGATCTCTCCAGCCAAACAAAGGCTCTCAATTGGCTACAAAGTGAAAGATTCGTTCACCGTTCTTATTTAAAATAAACTCAAGAAGTTCAATCTTGAGTATGATACAACAAAAACCGAAATGAAGACTAAAATTTTATACAGTAAAAAAAAGTCGGAAAATAAAACACACCTTCAAGGCCTTGACGAACATTCGCCGCTTCCGAAGATTAACCATATGGTTGAAGACACTTCTGGTTTAGTCAGCTCGTTTCCTTCTTTGACCCATTGATCGAAAACCTTGACCACCGATACAATCGGAGCACCCAGTACAGCCTTTGTGAATGCTGAATGAGGATTAGTTTTGGGAAAACTTTTCTTTTCAGCATCACCCTCAGTAGGACACTCTCACCCTCGTACAGATCTGATTCAGACATTGAATCATCTACGTTATCTGCAGACGCAGCTTTTCGGACTGCACCAAGTGGAGCTTCGAGTTCGGAAAAAGCATCGTCCAAATCATCATCTTGCTCGACTCTGCTCTTTGCACCGGCTTTTGAAAAAAGAGTGCATACATTCATATATGAGTTTGCAGACAAAATCAAGATTGGGTTTCATCATAAATTGTTCTGCCTTTTATTAATGGAACAGACTTATTTTGAGGTGTAGAGGTGATTTTGTGTGTCACGTGCGGCGCACGTGCGATTTTCCGTCCAAACTAACTGGACAAATGGACGGAGGGACAGAAACGGCATAAAAGTGACATGTTTAGGGACGAAAATTGTAACTTCATCTTGTTTAGGGACGAAAATCGTTTAAGTGGTAATGTATAGGGACGAAAAGTGTAATTATCCCGAAAAATGAAGAAGAAGTAAATAATGGTAAATGAAGAAGTAAATAATGGGATGCAGAAAAGCAGATGGGTTGGGTTTTTTTTTTTTTTTTTTTTTTTTTTTGATAATTAGCAGATGGGTTGGTTGGTGAGGAAGAATAAATGGCAAATTGCAATTGATTAAAATATAGGGTAAATTACAAACACCCCCTGAGGTATAGTCAAATTACAAAAACACCCCTCTTGTTTGGATAATTACAACCACCCCCTCAACTCCTCAAATTTAGTGAAATCTTCGAGATTATATGGAATATTATCACTTTTGTACCCGTTTTATCTCATTCAAACTCTACATTATGAAGCAAGATGATCATAATATGTGATTTTTAGCTTGTATATATCAGTTTCTGGTGCATCGGAAACTGTATTTTTACACAAAACGAGTACAAACTAGAGCAAATTTCACGGAATCTAGATGATTATGTTGAATTTGGCACCATAAGGGTGGAGGTGTAAGAAAAAATCATAGTTGAGGGGGTAGATGTAATTATCCAAACAAGAGGGGGATTTTTGTAATTTGACCATACCTGGGGGTGTTTGTAATTTACCCTTAAAATATATTATAATATTATCAACTGTTTCCCCCTTTTTTTTTTCTCTCACTGAATTTTTCACTGATGGTGAGCAAATAAAATTTCGCATGAAAACTAATTTACAATGATTTTATATATACAAATTAAGGGTTTTTGTGCATAAGTCTCCAACCAAGGATCTTTATTATTGTAGCTATAGGGGCTATATCTCTTTTATCAATAAGTCCATCATTTTAATATTTATTATAAATGAAGGAAACTTTCATGTATATGCCAATATTACCCCAATCTTTTATCCTCAATTTTTAATTATAACCCCAATTTAATCAATTTTATCTACAAAAATCCAATTTTGACCACAAAAATCCAATTTTGACTTTTTTTAGCATACTTCAATATGCTCCAATTTCATCCTTAACTTAATTTAATCTCAATTTGACCCCAAATTTCACAAATTATTCAATTTTGACCCAAAATGTTTTTTTTTCAAAAAAAAAACAATTTTGCCGCCGGTCTTCGGCGTTAACTTTTTTTTTTTCTTTTTTCTTTTCTTTTCTTCCGGATTTTTTCGCAGGTTTTCGGCGTTGATTTTTTTTAGTGTTTTTTAGTGTTTTTTTTTTGTTTTTTTTTTTTTTTTGTTTTTTACCTCCGCCGCTAAACGTTGACCGTAATTATGCTGTCACTAACAGTAAATTAACGAAATTATACTGTCAATGACAGTTAATTAACGTACTTGTACTGCCATTGACAATACATTTATGTAATTGTTCTGCCGTTGACAGTAAATTAACGTAGTATTAATATTTTTTATTTTTTGTTATTTTTTTTATTTTGTTTGATTTGTTGATAAGTCAACGTAATTATATTACTGTCGTTGACAGTAAAATAACTGTAAACACAATAATATTACTGTCAACAACATTAATATTATTATTTTTTTGGGTTTTTTGTTTTGTTTGAGTTATTCACGGAGTAAGGTAATAATATTACTGTCTATTATTGTAATATTACTGTAAACACAATAATATTACTGTGGTTGACGGTATATATTACTGTTGTTATAGTAATATTGTTGTCAACCACATCAATATTATTATTTTGTTTGGATTTTTTTCTTTGTTTGAATTATTCACGGAGTAACGTAATAATATTACTGTCTATTATTGTAATATTACTGTGGTTGACGGTAATATTACTGTTTTTATAGTAATACTACTGTCACTCACAGTAATATTAATTCTTTTGGCTTTTTATTATATTTACATTTGTTGAACGGTCAACATAGTAATATTACTTTATTACACAATAATAATGAGTTTTGGTGTGTTAATATTATTGTGCTAGAGATTAATATAGCAATATTACTATGTTAAACTGTAGTTTAGTTAATTTTACTGTGTTTAACAGTATTAACAGTAAAATAGTTAATATTACTGTCAATCACAGCAATATTGTTGTTTAAACGAAAAAAAAAGTTACAGAAAGAAAAAAAAAATTCGAAAAAGTCAACACCGGAAACCAGCGAAAAAATCCGGAAGAAAAAAAAATAAAAAAATTGAAAAGTCAACGCCGGAGACCGGCGGGGAAAAAAAATTTGGGAAAAAAAAAGTTTTTGGTCAAAATTGAATAATTTGTGAAATTTGGGGTCAAATTGAGGTTAAATTATGTTAAGGATGAAATTGGAGCAACGCCGGAAACCGGCGAAAAAATCCGGAAGAAAAAAAAATTGAAAAGTCAACGCCGGAATCCGGCGGGAAAAAAAATTTTGAAAAAAAAAACATGTTGAAAAAAAAAGTTTTGGGTAAAAATTGAATAATTTGTGAAATTTGGGGTCAAATTGAGGTTAAATTAAGTTAATGATGAACTTGGAGCATATTAAAGGATGAGAGGTTATTTTAGTGCTTTATAAAAATCTGGACCATATGTGGACTTATTGGTAAAGGAGATTTGTATCTTGATCTCCATCCAAATATTTTATATTCCACAACAAAGGAGTTTTAGTTATAGAAATTAAATTTAGAATACATTACGATTTACGAACACCCCTTTCAGGTAGGGTTAATTTTTGGAAAAACACCTATGTTGTTTGTATTATTATATTTACCCCCTTCAGGTGTGCACCGTCTAACATTTAGCCCCTAGCGACCTCAATTTTAAGATTATATTCTAGATTCCAATAATATTCCTTAACTTTTTTCTATTTAATATGGGATGTTTTTGTAATATTTTGAAGAAAATATCTAAAATATAATAATTTTATAAATATTGCATGGCTGATTTCTGTGTACCAAACATTTGATTTGGTGCATCAAAACACCTAACAAATGAAAAAAAAAGGATGTATTATATACCAACAAAATCTGAACTTAATTGAATCCCTAATTAGGGCACTTGGATGGGGGAGGTTTTGAGGGGGGGATTTCAAATATCTAAGAAAATTCTACGCAATATACTCGTTCGTCCGTCCGTACGTCCGGATGGTTTTTCCTGCGTGCGTTTCATTTCGCAGCTCTAAAAAACTTAGATAGTATTGCGTAGAACTATTCTAAATCACTCCTCTACTCTCACAACAAACTATATACATACAAATTAGCCATTTGCTGCATTTCAGCAAAGGGTTCATTCGGAGGCACTCGGAATTACAAACTATCTTACACAATCTAACCTATTTTGAATCGAAGGATAATATTATTACATTACATTCTTAAATATAATCGTTGCGTTTTTCCTTTTTTCCATTTTCTTGCTCCAAGAAAACATTAGTATATATTCCCACTTCCATAAGTTTGCACCACCTTCTTTTTCGCTTTCGGTTCCTGATGACATATATATATTCGAGAATTAAAAGAATTTTTAAAAAAATAATTTGATGATTGCCCGGAATTCCATGGTGATAGAGTCTATTACCTTAAAATTGTTATGGACGGTGAAATCGAGCTCCTTAGTTGATAGTTGAGATTCCGTGTAGTAGTTGCCTCCGGAAGCTTCCCAATTAGTGTGTTCTTCGACGAAGAATCCTCTAGGAGAATCAATACTCATCCCAAAATTATTACTGTTTGTAAACGTTGGACTTAGCCCTTGCATTTGCGAACTCTCACCCAACTCAAACGAACTACGAGTCGATGAAGTTGTTGTATGAATAGGGTTCATCTGCAGTCCTAATTGATCTGTGAAAAAAAAAAAAAAAACAGAGTTATTTTTAAAAGAAACTATATTTGCTGGCCAATGGAAAAAAAAAAAAAACACGAGTTTGATAGTTGATGTACCTTGTTCGACATGGAAATTTGCATTGCCGAAAAGCATAGGGTAAGTTGTAATTGGTATCGGGTCAAAAATCTCAATTTCGTTTGAGTTTTTATAAGCGTGCTGCTTCAGATCTTCCACCATTCTCTGTCGACATAAAGATTTAAGGAAATAAAAAACGACGAGTTTCATTACATTAGTGTTGAAATTGAAAATAACCAAAAAAAGTGTTACGAGGATAAATAAAGAAATGAAACCTTTTGATACACGTTGAGATTATCGGTCAAAAGGAAATTGTGAGCATCGAAAGTGACACCAATAACCTTGTAGATGGAGTTGAACAACAACCCCGTTCCTTGTGCACTCCGATAAACGTATTTCTTGTCATCTAAAATACATGTTTCAGCATGTTTAATAATCGTCTCCCATTTCTTGCTTTGAACCTTACCAAGTACCTGCATATCAACCAATCAATCAATCAATCAATCACGTCACGTTTATTTAATTCTCCAAAAATATATTTTTTTTTTCTTTTTCGTCATTTCAATATCATTAATCAACCTAAGTAGTAGATATATTTCAAGAAAATAAGTATCTTACAGAGCGTAGAGACAATTCGTTTGTGACGTACAACCTCAAGAAATCCCTAATGCAAGAAATTCCAAATTGAGTTAGTCGTTTATGTGACGCTCCATCTTTAGCTATCTTCTCCAACCGCCATACTTCATCGTCCAAGCTTGGCGGATGGTGCTTCTGGTATGCTGACAAAATAGATACATATATATGTATATAATGTATGTATATCAGTTCATCAAATATTTTTCTATGGTTAGTTATATCTACTTTAGTTTTATAAAAAAAAAAAAAAAATACTACTTACATTCTCCACGATGGTCTTTAACTTTAAACGCATTACTTATCCCTTCTCTAATGCTCGTTTCTTCACAACCGGAATGCACTTTTACACCCAAACGAAATCTGCCGCTTCTAATCCAGCTGGAGTTATCGGTGAAGCTGACATCGCCAATATATCCTACTCCATCATGCAACGGAACTACGAGCTCTCCGTTCAACAGTGGCCTTTTCCCTTTTCTGTTTTCCACTATTTTTCGATCAAACTCTTTTTTCGACCATTCTTCTTGATTTTGATCATGGACAAAATCACCGTCAAGCACATTAATTTTCACCTTGATCGAAGAATAGGGACCGGACGTTACTAATTTTTCGGAATTAGAATCGTACAATATTATTTTTACCGGGCTTCGATCTTCGGACATAATTCTACTGCCGGTGAATAGTCTGTGGGGCAATTTACTATCGAACTGCAACTGCAGTGTTCTTGATCCGGTCGGGCATTCGATATTATTACAGTTGGAGGATCTGCAATAAATATCCAATCGAAAACAATTTTCATGCTAAAATAATTGAAGCAGGAAAAAGAAAAACGGAAAAGTAAAACGATGCAAAATATGAATGCACATAATACGTAAAAGTGATTAAACCAACCCCAGAAATGGATCGATTACACGGTTCACTTCCTCTTTCACCTGTTAAACAAAGACCGCAAACTAATTAAATATACAGAACCAAAGTTGTTGATTCTATCACAAGTAATTGAAATAACATAAATATTTATACCCATTGGCGCATGCGGGATTCGAAGTGTGGCATATACTCATGCAGATCCCGAGCCCCTTTAAAAATACTGAAAATTCATGATATAAAATTAGAAAAAGGAAAAACGATAAACGAAAATGCATAACAGAATAACAAAAAAAAAAAAAAAAAATGAAGTAATAGTGAACCGACGTCGAAAGTAAAAGTCGGCGTTTGATCGGATGTTCGGAATCTGTGACACCGGCCCCTTCCTTAAGCGGTCGTTTCGGTACCATCAAAGCTTAGAGAGCAAAAAAAGAGAATGCTGAAAAATGTGTTGAAGCAAAATAACAAATTTGAATGCTTAAATAGGCAAAAATTCTGGAAACTACATAAGAAGCTTCATTAAATTAATGTATAAAAGAAAAACAAACAAAAAAGATTGTTAATCAGAAAGTCAGAGTCAAGCGCATAAATGTAATAGTTATAGAAACAGAGTATGTATCTATCTTTCATTAATTTAAGCATTATTAGGCCACAAATCAAGTGTGCACAAGTCAAGCCTTTAATGTATTTGCTGCATCATCATTATATTTTCTTGGATCATGAAAAAACAAATCTTGTTTATTCTATATTTTTTTTTTAATTTTTTATGGAGAAAGTATATAACAATAATAATAAAACTTATATTATATTTATATAATCTAAGAAATTATTTCAATATGTTTTTTAAAGTGATTTTTTTTTCAATGAAAAGTTTACTAGAAACTTCAATAACAAAACGCTTAGCTAGGAAATTAGGGTGAAAGAGCGATGATGAAATATCAATGTCAAGCAAAGAAATAATTCAATAACTGAAATAACCGCGTAAAAATGGGAAAGATACTGAGAGGGTACAAATCAAGAATATATAATCAATGTTGTTGTATATATTATTATAATATTAGTATGTAATGACATGATACAAAAGAATGAGGTCAAGTTTTCTTAAATACATAATAAAGTATTAAATTTAGTGTTATGGATACTTATGAGAATCACTATTCACAAAAGGGTGTAAATTTAGACCGGATGGTCTATTTTAATAGCAAAATCGGATGTCATATGATGATTGACAGGTGGATAGTTTAAATAAAAATATAATTAGAATTTTAATAATTGAAAAAAAAAAGAAAAAAAAAAAACGCCAACAGAACCCATAACCTCACTAACCCTAATTATAAACGGCGTGATTTATTAAGAGTTAAGACTTAAGAGTACCACATGTCAAAAACTTAGTGGAATCCGATTTATATTAAATATCGGTTGATCCGCTCATAATTTAATCTCTTCACAAAATATAGAGGGTGAGGTAATCATTTTCTTTCTTGCTGACGTGCAAATTATGCCCCACCTTAGTTTTAATATGGGAACCGTGTTATTTGTTTATAAGTAGTTTGTTTGCATAATTCCCTAACCAAACATCTATATTATTCTAGGTTTAGCGGTTATATGTCTTTCACCAATAAGCCCATCCATTTAATATTTATTATAAATAAAGGAAACATTTATGCATATAACAATATTACCCATAACCCTTTATACCCAATTCTTAATTGTAATCCCAATTTAATCAATTTTGTCCACAAAAATCCAATTTCGACTTTTTTTTTTCAAAAACTTTTTTTTTTCGAATTTTTTTTTTGCCGCTGGATTCCGGCGTTGACTTTTCAAATTTTTTTTTTTTTTTTTTTACGTCCGCCGCTAAATATTGACCGTAATTGTGCTGTCACTGACAGTAAATTAACGTAATTATACTGTCAATGACAGTTAATTAACGTAATTGTACTGCCGTTGACAATACATTTATTTAATTGTTCTGCCGTTGACAGTAAATTAACGTACAATTATTATTTTTTATTTTTTGTTATTTATTTTTATTTTGTTTGATTTGTTGACAAGTCAATGTAATTATATTACCGTCGTTGACAGTAAAATAACTGTAAACACAATAATATTACTGTCAACAACATCAATATTATTATTTTTTGGGTTTTTTGTTTTGTTGAAGTTATTCACGGAGTAACGTAATAATATTACTATCTATTATTGTAATATTACTGTAAACACAATAATATTACTGTGGTTGACGGAAAATATTACTGTTGTTATAGTAATATTGTTGTCAACCACATCGATATTATTATTTTGTTTGGATTTTTTTGTTTGTTTGAGGTATTCATGCAGTAAAGTGATAATATTACTGTGGTTGACGGTAATATTACTGTTGTTAGTAATATTACTGTCACTCACAGTAATATTAATTCTTTTGGCTTTTTAGTATGTTTACATTTGTTGAACGGTCAACATAGTAATATTATTCTATTACACAATAATAATGAGTTTTGTTATGTTAATATTACTGTGTTAGAGATTAATATAGTAATATTACTGTGTTAAACTGTAGTATAGTTAATTTTACTGTGTTTAACACTAATATAGTTAATATTACTGTCAATCACAGCAATATTGTTGTTTAAACGAAAAAAAATGTTACAGAAAGAAGAAAAAAAAAAGTCAACGCCGGAACTTGGCGAAAAAATCGGGGAAAAAAAAAAGTCAACACCGGAGACAGGCGATCAACGGCGGTGACGGACGAAATTGTCCATAAAAATATGTTTTGGGTCAAAATTGAATAATTTGTGAAATTTGGGATCAAATTGAAGTTAAATTAAATTAAATGATGAAATTGGAGCATATTGAAGTATGAGGGGCTATTTTAGGTTTTTATAAAAATCTGAACCATGTGTGGATTTTTTTGTAAATGAGTTTATTGTCTGAATCTCTTTATGAATAAAGTACCCATTGATGGACTTATTTATAAAGACCCCTATTCGCAATTCGTGCTTCTATGTATGAATGGTCGTGTTCTATAAATAGTACATTCCATGAAATACATCAGATATTTTTGCACAATAGACAATTTATAAGCAATCACATATGTGCATAGAAATATGCATTTGTGCAAGGGGTCATTACAAATAAACTCATCAATGAGTACTTATTTATAAAGAGATTCAGACAAAAAACTCATTTACAAATAAGTCCACATATGGTCCAGATTTTTGTAAAAGACTAAAATAGCTCTTCACACTTTAATATGCTCCAATTTCATCATTAATTTAATTTAACCTCAATTTGACCCCAAATTTCACAAATTATTCAATTTTGACCCAAAACTTTTTTTTTTTCAAAACAAAATTTTTGCCGCCGGATTCTGGCGTTGACTTTTCGATTTTTCTTTTCCTTCCGGATTTTTTGCCGGTTTCCGTCGTTGACTTTATTTTTTTGTCTTTCTGTAGCATCTTTTTTCCGTTTAAACAACAATATTGCTATGATTGACAGTAATATTAACTATATTATTGTTAAACACAGTAAAATAACTAAACTACAGTTTAACACAGCAATATTGCTATATTAATCTCTAGCACAGTAATATTAACACAATAAAACTCATTATTATTGTGTAATAGAGTAATATTACTCTATTGACAGTTCAACAAATGTAAACATAATAAAAAGCCAAAGGAATTAATATTACTGTGAGTGACAGTAATATTACCATCAACCACAGTAATATTACAATAATTGACAGTAATATTATTACGTTACTCCGTGAATAACTCAAACAAACAAAAAAATCCAAACAAAATAATAATATTGATGTGGTTGACAGCAATATTACTATAACAACAGTAATATTACCGTCAACCACAATAATATTATTGTGTTTACATTAATATTACAATAATAGACAATAATATTATTACGTTACTCCGTGAATAACTCAAACAAAACAAAAAACCCAAAAAAATAATAATATTGATGTTGTTGACAGAAATATTATTGTGTTTACAGTTATTTTACTGTCAACGACAGTAATATATATAATTAAGTTGACTTGTCAACAAATCAAACAAAAAAAAAATAACAAAAAATAATAATATTACGTTAATTTACTGTCAACGGCAAAACAATTACATAAATGTATTGTCAACGGCAGTACAATTACGTTAATTAACTGTCATTGACAGTATAATTACGTTAATTTACTGTAGTTACAACACAATTACGGTCAACGTTCAGCGGCGGACGTAAAAAAAAAAAAAAAAAAAAAATGAAAAAGAAAAAGAAAACTGAAAAAAACATTAAAAAAATCAACGCTGGAATCCGGCGGCAAAATCTTATAACTTGATAAAGCCGGCAAAATCTTATAACTTGATAAAAATTTACAGACGTTGCACCTAATAGACTGTCTTGTTAATGGTACATCAGGTGAAGTATATCATATAGTTTAATTTACAACATAAACCTACATACAAACACCAACATATGTATGTAAATGTGTGCAATGTAAATATGAATTATTATAACATGTTGTACGGACGTAATTGAAATTAAAGAAACCCAAATAAGACAGAAAAAAAGAATAATGAATAAAGCATAAGAAATAAGGAAGTGGGGTAACGCGGACTTGCAGAGTAATCGGAGGGAGAATTCAATGAGCAACACAACGCGGTGAAAGACGAAACATTACACGTTGGACAGAAAAGGATTGCAGCGCGTTTAGGTGAACATCATTCTGATAAAGACTTGCCCCCCGCCGGATTTCTTTTTTGTTTTTTTAGTTGGAACTTGGATTCGCATGCTTTTCTTCCTCCTCCTCCACTTGGCCCCCACATGGACTCGAGAGTAGGGGTTTAATGATATGCCTAATTGGACCAACCCAATGGGTCAATAATTTCACTATCTACTGGGCTACGAGCTCAATATTGAAGACAACGTAACTACCACCGATGCCCAATCACCTTCAAATAAGGTTTGTGCCCGACAATCTCAACTAATTAAACTTCAGTTCAATCAAAGAGGTATACAAAAATGTTTTAACTCAATATTCGAACTATACAACTCCCTGAGTTTCTCCCTCCAACTCTTGCAATACACACGACTGACTTGAGCGTTGGAGGGTTTTCCGCCGGATCAACCCCAAGCTTAGTTTACGTGTTCTCTGATCGCAGGTATCTCAAGCTCATCAAGTTCGTGAATCAGTGATCCACTTTGCTCTTCCAGCTCATCCAACTTCAACGACTTATGGCGATCTAACATTAGCATCATCAAAAAAAAAAAAAATATATATATATATATATATATATATATATATATATATATATATATATATATATATATATATATATATATATATATTCCAAGTAGCATTTTATTTTCTATACCACTTTATTATGTATCGAAATATAATCATAAGTGATACATAAATAATAGTAATAATTTGCTCATCTTGATGATGTTTTGACAAAGATTAGCTAAAACATTGTCTACGGTAGCCTTGACCAATTATGGATGGGACAAGATCACTACAATAAATTAAATAATTATTTTAGTAACTAACACCTACTATAATATACACAAGTCAATTGTGTTTGTCACTACGTTTTACAATAGGTTTGTCACTATCTTAATATAATGATAAAAATAAATTAGCAATAAAAAGTAAATATTAGGGACAAAACAAAACACAAAGTAGTATTTGGCCATAATTGTTTTGTTTTTTTCAACATATTTGGCCATAATTTTTGATATTGTTATAGCTGATGTGTCACTGATGCTATTTTTTTTTTCTTTCTTGGCGGTATGTGGTACCTTTTTGCTGATTTCCGCTCCAACTAACTTATTCAATCAAGTAACTATTGTTATGAGTAGTCGAGCCGGTTCATGAGTTCGAGTAACTATTGTTATGAACTAGTTCGACAAAAGTTTGAGCTCAAGCTCTAGCTTTCAGACGAGCTCAACCCTATTCTTAACTATTCACAAGTTTTTGATCTCGCGAACTTTTTTATGTATTTATTTTAACCTGTAAATATAACAAATGCATTTTTTTTTCTGTTTTCTGTTTTTTCCCCTTTCTTTATAAATAATAATAACAATAAATATATATAAAATTATATATTTATAAAATTAAAAACTAAATTTCAGTTTTATTTTTTATTCTTTAACCTTTTAATTATCATTTAAATAATTTAGAGCAAATTACGGCCTCCCCTGATCGTATGCCTTAATTATGAAAAAAAACCCTCATGTTTGGATAATTAGAACCACCCATCAACTATGTATTGTCTTATGAAAAAACTCCCCATTTAGTAGGTAAGACAACGTAAGGATGGACGTGTAAGACAATATATAGTTGATGGGGTGATTGTAATAATCTAAATATGAAGGGTTTTTTTCGTAATTTGAGCACATCATGGCAGTGGCCGTAATTTGCCCAATAATATATAATAAATTTAATATTAATATTATGTAAAAAATAAAGAAACGAACGAAAAATAAATAAAATCAGTTGAGCTCGTGCTCGAACCCGAAATATTTAGCAAGTTTGACTCGAGTTTGGCTCGTTTTACAACCCTACATATAACACTCATATTAATTTATTGATTCCAAATGAAACACATAGTTAAACGTTTTGTGGTCAATAAAAATAATTTAACCCCAATAATACTTCTTCTTGACTTTATTTTATTGAAAAAATAATAGAAAATAACTACTCCAAAAGATTCAAGGAGCAATACTTCAATAAAATATTTATTCATGTAGACCAAGACATTCTCTTAAAATTTATATTTATTAATAGTTTATATAATTGAGGACTAGATGCAAGCAACCCTTCAATTTTAAATCAAGATCGTTGGAGTATGCATTTAATTAAGGGGAGCATTAGGTGAAATTTGTATTGAAAAAAAAAATTCAAGCAAATAAACTTTAGATTTTGTTGATTGTGACAAGGCAATGTTTTGTTCTCTGATATTTCGTTTTCTTTATATTTCATTGTTAATTACTTTCATTTAAGATTCTCAATTTCCTATCCAATTGTTTAATGTAGTTTTCCATGTCACTAAAAGTCTAAACCATTACGCAAAGGCATCAATCAACTTATAAAATCGGGTCTTTGAATTTTATTTTAGAGACTTATTTACGCACTAAAAAAGAAAAAGAAAATCTCAGAGAATGTCTTTATAAAATAGGGGTTTTTTGTGAGTCCCCAACCAAACAACCAAATATCTTTATTATTCTAGGTTTAAGGGCTATATCTCTTTCATCCTTAAGCTCACCATCTCTTTAATATTTATTATAAATAAAAGAAACATTCATGTATATGTCAATATTACCCTCAATCATTTATACCCAATTCTTAATTGTAACCCCAATTTAATCAATTTTGTCCATAAAAATCCAATTTTGACCACAAAAATTCAATTTTGACTTTTTTTTTTCAAAAAAAATCCTCCTTAACTTAATTTAATCTCAAATTGACACCAAATTTCACAAATTATTCAATTTTGACCCAAATTTTTTTTTGGCCGACGGATTCCGGCTTTGACTTTTCAATTTTTTTTTCGGATTTTTTTGCCGGTCTACGGCATTGACATTTTCTTTTTGTTTTTTCTTTTCTTTTCTTCCGAATTTTTTCGCCGGTTTTTTGCGTTGACTTTTTTTAGTGTTTTTTTTAACTTTTTTTTTTGTGTGTCTTTTTTTTTACGTCCGCCGCTAAACGTTGACCGTAATTGTGCTGTCACTGACAGTAAATTAACGTAATTATATTGTCAATGACAGTTAATTAACGTAATTGTACTGCCGTTGACAATACACTTATGTAATTGTTCTGCCGTTGACAATAAATTAATGTAATATAATTATTTTTTTATTTTTTGTTATTCTTTTTATTTTGTTTGATTTGTTGACAAATCAACGTAATTATATTACTGTCGTTGACAGTAAAATAACTGTAAACACAATAATATTACTATCAACAACATCAATATTATTATTATTTTTTGGTTTTTTGTTTTGTTTCAGTTATTCACGGAGTGACGTAATAATATTACTGTCTATTATTGTACTATTACTGTAAACACAATAATATTACTGTGATTGACGGTAATATTACTGTTGTTATAGTAATATTGTTGTCAACCACATCAATATTATTATTTTGTTTAGATTTTTTTGTTTGAGTTATTCACGGAGTAACGTAATAATATTACTGTTTATTATTGTAATATTACTGTGGTTGACGGTAATATTACTGTTGTTATAATAATATTACTGTCACTCACAGTAATATTAATTCTTTTGGTTTTTTATTATGTTTACATTTGTTGAATGGTCAACATAGTAATATTACTCTATTACACAATAATAATGAGTTTTGTTGTGTTAATATTACTGTGCTAGAGATTAATATAGTAATATTACTGTGTTAAACTGTAGTTTAGTAATTTTACTGTGTTTAACAGTAATATAGTTAATATTGCTGTCAATCACATCAATATTGTTGTTTAAATGAAAAAAAAAATTACAGAAAGAAAGAAAAGAAGAAGAAAAAAAAATCGAAAAAGTCAACGCCGGAGACTGGCGAAAAAATTCGGAAGCGAAAAAAAATTAAAAAAATTGAAAAGTCAATGCCGGAGACCGATAAGTCCACACATGAACTAGTGGGTACTTATTCATAAAGAGATCTAGACAATAATCTCCTTTACCAATAAGTCCACACATGGTCCAGATTTTTGTAAAGGACTAAAATAACCCCTCTTACTTTAATATGCTCCAATTTCATCCTTAACTTAATTTAACTTCAATTTGACCTCAAATTTTACAAATTATTCAATTTTGACCCAAAACTTTTTTTTTCCCGCCGGATTCCGGCGTTGACTTTTTAATTTTTTTTTTGTTTTTCTTACTTCCGGATTTTTTTCCGGATTCCGGCGTTGACTTTTTAAAAAAAAAAAATTTCTGTAACTTTTTTTTCCGTTTAAACAGCAATATTGCTGTGAATGACAGTAATATTAACTATATTACTGTTAAACACAGTAAAATTAACTAAACTATAGTTTAACACAGTGATATTGCTATATTAATCTCTAGCACATTAATATTAACACAACAAAACTCATTATTATTGTGTAATAAAGTAATATTACTATGTTGTCCGTTCAATAAATGTAAACATAATAAAAAAAACCAAAAGAATTAATATTAGTGTGAGTGACAGTAATATTACTATAGCAACAGTAATATTACAATAGTAGACAGTAATATTATTATTACGTTACTCCGTGAATAACTCAAACAAACAAAAAATCCAAACAAAATAATAATATTGATGTGGTTGACAGGAATATTACTATAACAACCGTAATATTACCGTCAACCACAGTAATATTATTGTGTTTACAGTAATATTACAATAATAGACAGTAGTAATATTAATACGTTACTCCGTGAATAACTCAAACAAAACAAAAACCCCAAAAAAATAATAATATTGATGTTGTTGACAGTAATATTATTGTGTTTACAGTTATTTTACTGTCAACGACAGTAATATAATTACGTTGACTTGTCAACAAATCAAAAAAAATAAAAAATAAATAATAATAAATAAAAAATAATAATATTGCATTAATTTACTGTCAACGGCAGCACAATTACATAAATGTAATGTCAACGGCAGTACAATTACGTTAATTAACTATCATTGACAGTATAATTACGTTAATTTACTGTCAGTGACAGCACAATTACGGTCAACGTTTAGCGGCGGACGTGGAAAAACAAAACAAACCAAACAAAAAAAAAACTTAAAAAAGCACTAAAAAAAGTCAACGCCGGAGACCGCCGGAAACCGGCGAAAAAATCCGGAAGAAAAGAAAAGAAAAAAAAAAAGAAAAAAGCAAAAAAAAAAAAAAAAAAGTCAACGCTGGAAACCGGCGAAAAAATCCGGAAGAAAAAAAAAAAGAAAGAAAAGTCAACGCCGGAATCCGGCGGCAAAAAAAAAATTTTGGGTCAAAATTTAATAATTTGTGAAATTTGGGGTCAAATTGAGATTAAATTAAGTTAATGATGAAATTTGAGCATATTAAATTATACTCCAAAAAAAAGTCAAAATTGAATTTTTGTGGTCAAAATTGAATTTTTGTGGACAAAATTGATAAATTGGGGTTACAATTAAGAATTGGGTATAAATGATTGAGGGTAATATTGGGATATACATGAATGTTTCCTTTAGTTATAATAAATATTAAAGGGATGAGCTTATTGGTGAAAGATATATATCCCCTAAACCTAGAATAATAAACATGCTTGGTTGGGGACTTTTGCATAAAAATCCCTTTAATTTATTATCCAGCCTTTAGATCAAAGTCTCGATATATATACAATCCTAAATTTATTAAAAAAGAAAAAAGAAATATTC
This sequence comes from Erythranthe guttata, assembly GCF_000504015.1. The sequence continues at coordinate 476,820 of NW_012193213.1, forward strand.
TATATTTAAAAAGTATTTAGAGGCTCTATATGGAGTCTCATGGAGTTTAGAGACTCTATTGAAAGATGACGTAATCGAGAAAAGAGTTGCGAGTATTTGACTATTTCACGGGGAAGGAAAGAGTTTGAATTAGGTTTAATTATATTTATTAATTAGAATTTAATTAATAATGTATTAATATATTACCTACATTTTGCTTTTGCCTTTATTATATCTAAATTATTTCAAACATTATTTTTCACAAACAAAAGAAGTAACTAATGGAGATAGAATTAGTGAGAGGACCTTTTACTCATGTAGATTTTTCTCTAAAATTCTTGAATATTTAGTAGCTTTCTTGATACATGTGTCAAAATCTTAAGGGAAAATTAACTTGAGATGGATATATGTAATGAGAAAAACTTTATGATGTTAAATCATTTTGGAAAAATAATCATGTAAAATAAATTACTTGTAAATTAAAATTATCTTATGGTGAATAAGAAGGAATTTTATTGCATAAACCAATTGAAGGTCAACTTAGAGAAATATTTGAGGTACAAAAAGAGTGAAGTACTAAGCAAGTTCTCTACTCTATTAATCATCAAAATTTCAATGGACATTTTCTAGGAAAGATGCTTTGTGTTTGTTTGCATTATCTTTGACTTCTAACATCTAACAAAACAGTTCGATCTACACATGTCAAAATATATGAACTTAGAAATAAAATCCTATTTTTTACAATCAAATACAAAACTATATTGATTCTAAGAAGAAAAAAATACAAAATTATATTTGAATATCAATCAACAATGAGTTCATAACTAGGGTAAATTACAATCGGTCCGAGGCAGTATGGTTAAATTACAAATATTCGCCTATTGTTTGACATATTACAACCATCCCCTCAAACTAACATAATTATGAAATGTCTAATGAAATGAAAAAAATGTGTATGCATCAATTTGTTTGTGGTTAAGGTGGTGTTTGCAAGTGCTTTTAGAAATAGATTATAAGTTTTTTTCTGCACATATAATCTGGTTTTAGGTGTTTGCAAAACAAGCTTTTACTTTTGCTTCTCTTAAAATAAGTTGTTTTAAGCTACAATTTTAAAAGCACCCATTACCTGGTTTTTTTTTTTTTTTTTTTTTTTTTTTTTTTTTTTTCTGTTATAGTTGATTTTCCAGCTAATTTGCAAACACTCTCAACTTTTAGAAATAAGCACTTAAGTCCAACTTAACTCACAATCTCTAAGGTAAACCATAAGCACTTAAGAAAAACCCTTACAATGGACCTCTTAAACCATAAGCCATCATATCCCCAACCCTTGTAACAAAATAATCATAGTTAAATACATTGCAATGGACCCCCTCAAGAAATTAAAACCTTGTAATCACCCCTTAGGGTATTTTAGTCCATATGTAGAATATGCCGCGTGTTCGAGGGTAAGATTGGAATTGTTGGAGGAATATTGCAAATAATCTGAAATATTCTATTACAATTAACGCAGTAGAGAGGGAATCTATTGGATGACAATATATATGAGAGCCGACTTAATATCAATGAGGTATGTAGCTTTTTGTGTCATTCTGCATGAAAATCGACAACTATAAGCATATTGTTGTTGTTGCCAATTTCTTAATGATGTTGTTTCAAATAAGTTATGAAAAATAAAAATAAAAATAAATCAACAAAGATAATAAATAAGCAAGACGTGAATCCAATAAGTTTGGAAAAACAAAATTATTTCAACCAAGATAATGAAGTCGCAAAACGTGAAACCAATTGTGGATTGGTACCCGAGAAGGGAAGGAATAAATAGGATGTATATACCTGGGTTTTTCCTCGGAATCTGCAGAGAGAGAGAAACAGAGTTGGTATCTATAAGCATAGGAGAGTGTTTGCAGTGGAATAGTAGTAGATGGAAAAGGCTGGAAAATAGGAGATTAAAAAAAAAAAGACGTAATGGCTAGCCGATTTGTTATTCGAGTGGATTATGATTTTCTTAGTTGATTTGCAAATTTGATTTGCTCTGAAAGTAATTAGAGAAAAAATGTTCGAAAATAGGAGACCGAGAGAAAAAAATCTAACCAATAGCGGTTGATTTGCAAATCTAATTTGATATGAAAATAATTCGAGAAAAATGGTTGAAAAATAGGAGATAAAAAACTAAAAACATTATTAATTTAAAAAAAATAACAAATATTCTATTAGGATTTGTTAGGTTGCCCCAACGTCAATGACTATTATAAGTACCGGAGTGGTTGATTTATTTACAAGCAAAAAAGTTGAATGTCACTATTTAAATTAATTGGTGTGTTACGGGCTTATTTGCCATTATCCCTTTCAAAAATTACAATTATAATACAAGCCAATTCATATTCTACAAATCATTCCAAATACACGATCAACTACTAAGATCATCAACAACTTCAAGTTGCAGTTTGCCGTCAAGTAACTAGAATTGACAACTTTTGCTTTAAAACCTGCACAAAAAAATATTAATGGTAATTCTGAAAATAAGAAGAAAAAAAGATCTTCAATAATAAATCATGGTAATAAGAACAATCTTTACCATACTAAAGTGTTCAAATTCTTTCTCCATCAACACATTCATATCACCAGCTAATAATGGGTGCACAATATCAGTGGACTGGTTTCTTGCCTCACCTTCACTTAGTACCTGAAATTGATTCATACACCACTAAGAGAAGCGTGATACGATTAAATTAAGTAACTTCAACTCGAGATTCTGAAGCTAGTAACTTTGTCCTCAATTATGGGAACCGTCACATATTTTCAACACAAAGTGACACGTAAATGAATAAAACCACATACAAGTTACAACAGCAACTAGAACATAGTAATGTTACCAAGCACCGAGCTTAACCTGTTTCCAGACACAAGCCTAATTTTACGGCCAAGGAAATTAACATCGAGTGATTAAGAATTTGCAGCAGTTGCATAATCATTCGAATAGATTTCTATAAAAAAACTGATTAAACGTAAAGCATAAAGTTGTGCTTATAATGAAAATCATGCAATATAAATATATAGATGTTTTCATGCTCTGAAAAGCACATACTCACATTTTTATAATGCAGTACCAAAATCATTAGTGAGTAAGTAAGTACCAGATGAAACCTATCATGCCTCTAACAGAGTGGGGCCCAGGGCGATGCAATTCAACACAACTTTCATGAGAATAAAATAGTGAATACTTACCCGTGGAGTAAATTATTCACCCGATGGTTCAATTCTTCTTCTATATGGACCACCGTAAGAGAAGTTCTCCTTATATCTTTCTTTAATATAGACTTGTATTTGCCATGATAGTGAAGGATGTAATATGATGACACTTTAATTTTCTACTAGAATAAAGAGATAGTGGCTTTTGGCCCAAAACTCACACATGAGCTTAATGTAAAACATTCAAATTCCTACTAGAATAAGCACACTTAATTTTCTTTTAGTGCTCCATCTCCGAAAAAAAATGGTTCTACTTCTGTTTTTTCTATGAGTTTATTTGAGGGACTGCTCCAGAAGGGAAAATCTCAAACAGGAGGAGTGTAAGTTATTTGGATCTAGAAAATCAGATTTTGCCTTTAGTTTCCAGAAGTTCATATCTAGTTATGATGCAACCTGTGAACCTATAAATGATTACGACCATAACAAATCCAATCTCCTATTTGTAGGTATGTATTTTCAAATTTAAGGTTAATATACCCATCATATGAGGATCCGTTGCAATAAAGTTTGGGAAACAGTTAAAACAAATTGGTCCACCAGATAAAAATTTGCTTCTTGTAGTCGTAAAAGCGAACCATAATATTCTAAATATCTGAAAGCTTCTTAGGGCAACAAATGTACATCTGAGAACACAAATAACCGTACAAAAGGGAGAGAAATGTCGTATTATGGCTACTCGTACCAATCTAAATGAAAATTTATATTTGTTACTGAGATGTGTTCTCACTGAGTTTTTGGAAAATAACGGTAATATCTATAGATTGCTGACTAAAGGTAAATCTTGATAAAGCTAATCAGACCTAATACTTTAAGATGCTTTGAAGTCCAAGTTCTTCATCTTTTGGTAAATTTCTTTTTATAGGAATTTTAGGTGGTTTATGATTACATATTCTTCAGTGGACATGTCATCATATTAAATTCTTTTAGCATATTACGGCCTGTTTGGTGGGTAAGATAAGCCATGCTTAATTACTTACTTGATGTTTGGTTAGTGCAATAACTTTTCGGGACGGCCCACAATTATGGAAAAACGAGCTCTTATCTTAACTTATTGGCTTATTGGGGGATTGTATATTGGATCTCTCCCTAGTCAAATTATTTGAATCCAGTTCTCGTAAGACTGAATAATGTTATCTTGGCTAATCTTATCTTAGGTATGAAAAGAGGTTTAAATTGGAAACTCTAAAAAGATCGGGTCTGCATGTCAAAATCTTACTCAATGTTTACATTCAAACCTTGTTCGTTTACCACAAAAATGAGCAACAAACAGTTGCAAGTTAGGATATCAACGAGGATAACTGCTATGGGATGTTCAGACCACTTGACCATAATCCCAAACAAAATGAAAAGATGATTGACGAAACAAAACATGTTGTCAGATAATAGTAATGCTGACAATTTGGTGAACAAAGATAAAAGGAAGCTAAAAGCATAATTCATTGAAAAAGCCAGTCTACAACAAGATGAGAAGTTAAACCCATGAAAACACTAAATAGAACCCTCATTGAAGCATTCCAAACTTTTGGAATGCTTTTAAGCCGCTTACAAGTCCCACAGTCAGATTAAATGAAAATTGAACTTAAGGTCATGACTAAAAGGGTGAGTTAGAGATTTCTCGTTGAATATACTAAAATGCCATGTGGAAGTTAGAACTATACACGTTCCTTTCATGATATGTATTTTAAAGAAAAAAGAAGCTTCAAACTTTTCACATATATGCAGAAACCACTAACCATGCGTTTTTCATGTCTCTGCTAATTGCGTATAAATAGGCTATATTGACAACTCAGATAATGGATATAATTAAGGAGAGCACAAACGATAGAATCCTAGAAATTATGGGGTCAATTGCATATAAACAGGGAACTTACCAACTTAAAACCTTCTGGAGAATGTATAAATCCCATGAACTGAAAATTCACAGGAAGACATTGTTGCACTGCATAGGACACCCGCATAATTGCACAAAGGATTCTGAATTTCTGCCTTACCTAACATTCCAAGAAAGCAGCTAAACACGAATGAATGTATATATAACAAAAACTCAAATAGATACATCATCATACGGATATTTAGATACCTCTTTGGAAGATCCCTCAAGAACATCATTTTTCGGAAATTTCTTTCTATGGTATCTCACGAGCAATGCTATTATCTGAATGCTTTGAACTGTCATTGACATTCGAAACCACAGTTTTGATTCGCTCAAAGTATTCAATTACAAGGAAAGTACCATACCTTAATCTCCTCCTTACTGTAAGCCTGCAGTTCATCCCCATTCTGACAAGGAGATTCAGATTGCAGAAATTATATATATAGAAAAAAAAATGAGTGTAGACTCTATGTTTCGAGTCTTAGACTACTCTGATATAGAGGGTAGAATCACAGTCATTTAGCTGATTTCAATGCACAGTGGAAAACTATTATGATCACCATTATACGGTTAATTCCTTCGAAATAGTGAATTCTCATCGTTCGTCTTATTTACGTATTCCTAAGAAACAATTATAAGACATGCAAGTTATAGTCATCAAGCTAATTCAACTTTGAATAGGATTTATATGGATCTGAACTATCAAAATTCACTATTTCTGTGGAATTCAGATTAATATAAATCCTATTCATAGTTGTACTCCACAGCTCCACCATCATTTGGAATTAGCTTGATGACTATAACTTTCATGTCTTATAATTGTCAATAAAATAAGTTGAACGACGAGAATTCACTATTTATATGGAACTAACAACACATTCGTGTTAGTAGTAGTTTTCCACTGTGTCCCGTCCGGTTTAGCAGAATTAACAGACCAAAGAAACGAATGTCCACCTATAATTCACACAATGCCAAAGCAAGCGGGACATTCGCAAGAACGGGAATATATTGTTTAAAATCCCATTAAAAATAGTGAACGTTCACGGTCGGATTTACTGCCTCTCAACCTAAACTATACCTCCTCCATGCCAGAAGAATTAAAAGATCGGAAAAATATTATATGCAGATATACCATTATAACGAAATAAGACTGTTTATGATAACCCTTCTTGCCAGTAGACATGCCAATATTGTGAAGCAAACTAGCAGCATCAAGGTACTCAAGATCACTGTCATCCAAGGGGACATAAAGCTGATTATCATCATTCCCATTGTAGAGCTGATTCGATTTCATCAATCCTTCAAAAATCTCCTGCACAGTCAAATTTAATAAACAACAGAAAAAGCAGATCATACACCACAAAATGTTTCCGAAATTGCTCATGAAAAATTCAATAAATACCCTAGCAATAGTCGCACACATAGTAGCAGCCTTCATCCTCTTCTTATTATTAAACCTCATCGCTAACTTAAAAACTGACCTCCATCGTGCATTTGCATTCAAATCGAACCCTTGAAAAGCATGCCCAAGCATCTCCGTAATCACCCCCTCCCCTAATGCGTACTCCGAGACCTCTATTTCCTCAATTGCAAGCTTCTCAAATACCTCATCAAGTAAAACGGTTCCTGCCAAAATGAATGCAGCTCGTTTCTTGAAAAACCTCGACCTCTTCGCCTTTCCGTTTATTTCACTTTCTTCGTCGTAAAGCCTCTCCACTAAACACCTCAACTCGTGCCTAGTAAACCTCCACTCCCTTTTAGTAAATTCCTCGAACACCCCAACGTTTTCCTCTATCTTACGTGCATAGCCTTTGCACACTGCCTTTTCAATAGCCCTAATCGTACCCGATGAACCGATGACAGCATCTATTTTGAAATCATTGATTTTACCGATCAAATCAGAGGCCTCTAGTTCGCTCCGTATGTGCTCTCGCATTTTCGTAACGTCGCTGAATTGCTGTGTTAAAGTGACATGCCCTAGTCTCAGTGATTTGGAAAATAGAACATTTCCGTTAAGCCCCACCGTAAACTCGGTGGATCCACCGCCGATATCGATTGTGAGGACTGTAGAGGTGAAAACGGGGAAGAATTGTAGGATCCCGAGGTAAATGAGGCGCGCCTCTTCTTCGCCGGAGATGACTTCTACGTTAAGGCCTAGGGCTTCGTTAACAGCTCCGATGAATTGGGATTTATTGGAAGCTTCGCGGACGGCGGAGGTGGCGACGAGGCGGAGATGGGAAGGGGGAAGGCGGTGCGAGTGGATGAAATGCTGGAATTTTCGAACAGCGGTTATTGCGCGGTCGAGAGAGGCGGCGGAGATGGTGGGGGCGGAGGAGGTGGTGGTGGTGTCGAGGCCGAGTATGACTGGTTCTTTAAGGCGATTGAAGGTGAGGAATCTGCCGGAAGAAGGATCGACGCGGACGACTGTCAGTTTGAAGGAATTTGTCCCGATGTCCACGGCGGCGAAGAGGTTGTTGTTGGTGGTGGCGGTGGCGGGTGGTAGAACCGGAGAACCGGTTGACATTTTTCAGGAAAATTATTTTGATATTGATTAAATTACAGTCACTTCCTCACAAATTATGGTTAATTACAATAACAGATACTAAACGCAGTAAATATTTTAACGGGATAATTACAGTTTTGACCCCCTAAGTTTGCACGTTTTCCACTTTTGGTCCCCTATTTACCGCCGTAACCAAAATACACACTAATGTTGTCACATTTTAACACATTTAGTCCATTTGTCTGTTTGACCGTTAAGTAAGACCGTTAAGTAGTAACGGTCAACTGTTGAATTTGGGCCGAATTTGAGATTTTTTATAGATAAAAATTGCATTCAGACCCCTACATTCTTTTAAAATATTCTAAAAACCCCTAAAATTTTATTCAACCATAATTTAACCCCAATTTCATTATTTAATCAGTTTTGACAAACGACCCCAATTTTTACTACCATTACCGCTGACCGTTGACCGTTGACCGCCGTTGATTTTTTCTTTTTACTTTTTTTTTCGGCATTGAATTTTTTATTTAATATTTATTTTGACGCCGTTCACCGACATAGTATTCTCGGTTAACAATGTTGACTTCTTTTATTTTTCTTGATTTTTTATGAACTTTTTTCTGTGACTTTATTTTTCCGATCAACACAATTACTGTATAACACAATAATAATACTATATTAATATCTAGTATCGTAATATTAAAATTACAAACTTCTAAAAATATTTTTATCTAAAATTTTAGGGCGTAAATATAATTTAAAAACAATTCTAAAATCCATAATTTGTTCCCCTCAATTTTTTCTTCGTGTAACCGTTTGTGCATCCCAAATTTTTCCCCAAAAAATATAAAGAAGATGAATTAGGCATGCACAACGGGTTTTTAGGCTAACACCGGCTGTTAATTTTTAATTTTTTTATTTTTTTTGTCTTAATTTTTTTCAGATGCGTTGACTTTTTCCTTTTTTCTTTATTTGACTTTTTTATGATATTATTTTCTCGCCGATTATCAACTTTTAATTTTTTTTTAAAAAAATTATATTTTTCACTTACTTAACAATTTAAATAAAAATAAAATAAAAATCAAGAAAATAATGTCAATGTTGTTAACCCGACATTCAACATCGGTTAGCAGCGGCAAAAAAAATCAATCGAAAAAAGAGTCAACTGAGTTAAAAATAAAGTCAATGTCGGATTACCCAATTTTGGAAAATCGGGTCATTGGTTAAAATTGGTTAATTGATGAAATTGGGTTAAATTATGGTTGGATAAAATTTTAGAGGTTTTTAGAATATTTTGAAAGAATACAGGGTTTTTTTTGCAACTTTCTCAAAGAGAAACCCCAAATTCAACCGCCGGAGGGACTAGATATGTTAAAATATGACACCATTAGTGTGTATTTTGTTGACGACGATAAATGGGGGACCAAAAGTGAAAAACGTGCAAACTTGGTGGACCAAATCTGTAATTATCCCTATTTTAACTTAATGTTGCATTTTATTTTGAGCGATGCTATATGAACCCTCAAATAATCTTTAAACCAACATTGAAAATCGCCATGCCATATAATCCTATTCTGAAATGATTGTTACATATTATTGTATTTACGAATAATACTGATTCATAACATTCTCTCTCTAAAACTCCTAAACCCCCCCAACGCTTACATTGAAACTCGATTATTTCATGTCTTTTTTTTTTTTTGTCAATTAATTACATGTTAAAAAACCATACAAATCAAATTCTAGAGTTCTTTTGACAATTACAAAGCTAAAATCACATTGCAAAAAATTCCTAGAGATGCGACAGGATTTTTCGACTATAGGACCGAACGATAATAACTCTCCACTTCCATTTCTCAGAGCATTAATAACTTGAAGACAATGTCCCTCGATACTAATCCTTTGCCAACCCCAATCCTTAGCTAACCTGATTGTATGCAACGCCGCTAAAGCTTCTCTTTCCAGCAGCAGAAGATTGCCATGAACACGACAAACCTTCTATCTCAAGCTGCGACCCTCCACATTCCTAGCAACTGCTGCCACTGTAATTCCGGCAGGAGCAGATTTATTGCCACATCAAAGTTAAAGTTTAACAAGGTCCCTTTCCGGTGGTTTCCATTCACTGGGGTGGGCATTGCGTAAGCTTGGATTCTGACGAAGTTGAACACATTTGAAGTTCTTAGTATTAAGACAACAAAACTTAATAGTGACAATCGATTGGTAATTATAAATTCATAAGCGATTGGACGGATCCACTTGGGGAAACAAAAACATTATTTTTTCGAAGTTAAAAAATAATTCCAATTTCGTGCGAAGAAAAATATCGGAAAAATCGAAAAGATTGGACAGAAAAAAACAAAGTTATTTGGAAATCGGAAACCATAGAATACTATTGAATATATTGATTACTACGAATACATCGAAAGATTTTCATAATTGAAATCGTTTAAATCTTACAACCGGCTAATCACGTACCAAGAACGATTATACTAATTAGCTAAATTGTCTATTTAAAAACAGATTTAATAGTAAAACTAAATAATGTTCATCAATCTTACAAATGTTTGGATTTACAGTCAGATTCTACAGAAGTTGTTTCTTCATCTACTTCGGATGCAATAATAACGATCTTTTTTGGGAAATTTAGCCATTCATTTCATCGAGCACCAATGGGCAGTTTTTTTCAAGGTAACGGAAACTGTCCAACTCCACAAGCACTACAATGTAGTCATCGTCATCAGTCATAATTTTATCCCTCTCCATATGTTAAAGAAAAAGGCTTACCAGCATAATTTTCAAAAGCGTACTCAAAGCAAAGATGCTTCAACTCAGATGCATTATATTTCCCCGCTAGTGAGAGTCTCTCTGAAAATCGGCTAAGAGAAATGCTCCTCCATAGGTATTATTTTTCGACAAAAAAAAGTTAAAATAAATACATAAATAAATAAAAATTATTACCTTAAACATCTGAGGTTCCACGTCACTAATGACAATTGCATGCTGATCAGAAATCGTTAAGTGACTAGCAAACATAGACTCGAAGACAGAGGAACATGCCGATAAAATAACTTTATGTGCGTGAAATTTTTCACCGCCGACATTTAAAACAACGCCAGAACCTTCACCAGAAGTCAACATTGTAAGAAAGTCAACTCCCACATCATCACCTTCGCACTGTAAGTCAACAACATTGGTCTCAGACTGGATGACAACATTGAGTGTGCATTCAATCTTTAAGATAGGGTGATTTCTTAAGAACCTCTCTATCTATAAAGCAAGGGAACCCCCAATCCTGATTGGTGGAAATAACACATTCGATAGTATAAGATGCCGTTAGATGATTCCCGTTTCTACTCTGATCAGGCACAAATAAATTATTTTGGCCATGAACCTGATCAGGCATAAAGAAATTATCTTGTTCAAGAGCCTGATCATGCATAAAGAAATTATGTTGGCCGACAACCTGATTAGACATAAAGAAATTATATTGGCCAAAAAGTGGCGGCATGTCGAAATTTGGAGGAAGATGTAAATTCGGACCAATATTAAAATCCTCGGCTTCATTTAGAATCATGAACTGTTGCAGATTGTCCGGGAGAGGTATTTTAATAATAATAATAATAATAATAATAATAATAATAATAATAATAATAATAATAATAATAATAATAATAATAATAATAATAATAATAATAATAATAAGAAGAAGAAGAAGAAGAAGAACACTCTTTTTAGATTTTTTTTGATATGCCAGAATGTAGACTGGATGACTTTTTAATAAGACTAGGAAGGTGAACGTGGGTTACACGTCTTGTGTCAATTTATTCTCTTTCTTTTTGGTTTGTTTTTGCATATTATTCAATCGAAATTATAATATATATTAAAATATTAAATTTATATGGAGTATATTGATATTATAATTCATTAGTCAAACTTTGTCAAATATTACAATATGTTTAGATTGATTATTTCTACTTATATTTGTATTCAAGATTCCATTTAATTATTTTTTATTTTCTTTCACTTGATTTTGTTTTTCACATTGATCATTATTGGAGAATGTTTTTTTTTTTCCAAAAAGTTTTTTACTCCACTAAATACTTGAAAGGACAACTACACAAGGAAAATAGTACCCCTCAGAAAATACGGAATACAAATTGAGAAGGGAAAAATCTATTACAATCTACTACAAATAAGCTCCGATAGTGGACCAAAAAAGCAAAAACAAAACTACTAAGATTATTCGCAAATCGGGTCAGGGTGGCAAAATGAAATAAGCATCTTCCAAGCCTATGACCATTCCAACTTATGAAAAGGGCATTGACCCCAGGTGGGGATGAAAAGGAAAAAAAAATGCAAATAAGCCCTTCTCTTCACAACAGTTTGGTAGAAAATCATTCAAAAAGTCCACGGAAATTAGTAATTCCAATGTGATCCAGAAAGAGTAGCTTCAGTATATGAGGAGGAAGATCATTAGAAAATGTTATTTACCCGTTTCGTATTATATGTATTAGTTTTTGCTTGCAACTTCTTCTCGGAACACTATAGATAGATTATTATTGTCATTATTTTTGTTTTTGAAAATATAATTCATTGAATGTAGCAAGCGTATTTATAGGATAGTAAAAAAATTCAATAAGTTTGACTGACATATTTAGGATAGTAAAAAAAAACATACCAAAAAGTCATCTGTTCTAAATTCTTGCATATAAAAAAAAAATCTAAAAAAAATATTCTTCTTCTTCTTCTTATTATTATTAACGTATCTGTCCTGGACAATCTGTAACAGTTCATGATTCCAAATGAACTCGACGATTTCAATATTGGTCCGAATTTACATCTTCCTCCAAATTTAGACATGCCGCCACTTTTTGGCCAAGATACTAACAAAAGGATCGAAGTAGAAATGACCTTCTCCGTATTTGTCTCCACCTTCAGTTTTGTCGTGTGGTGTTCCGTCGGGATAGAGAGCTAAGTCAGCCTCTCCTGAATATGTTTGCGAATGCTACTTTAATTGCTTAAGTGCTTGGATGTTGGTTCTTGTTGGATGATTACAAATGAGGACCCTACCCCTATTTATACTAGGTCACCTCCTTAATGGACGGTGGAGATCTATTTGATCTAACGGCTAGGAGTTGTTCACTAGAACACTCCAAAATATTCCTACAAAATATCTACAAGATAGGGTTCTAGAAAGCTTTTTAGAATTGTCTAAGAATATCTACATATCTCTATACAATTGGGTCAACTTGGGCCGAACCCTATTTCGGTTAAGTTTTGAGCTTCTTAACCTCTCAATCCAAGGAAACTAGCAAAGGGTTGGGCCAACCAAGCGGGCCGTGACAAATAGCCCATATGTGGCCTCCAACACTGAAACAATTGCTTCGAAAGCAGCATCATTTGTCTTATCTCTTACACATTGAATATTTCTCCAATGTAAATCAATAAAACCCCGTTGCCAAATCTATGAAGCAATCTTCGTTTGAAGGATTCATAGCTCACTTTATGAGTGTATTTGTATTTTTTGTTGCTTCTTACAAAGTGTGCTTTCTTGGTCCCAAGATATTCAATGCATCCAAAACCTGTTACAGTTGTACAGATTAATTTCAGCCTCTAAGAGAAAAATGTAAACATAAAGCAGTTCACCATAAAACCATCAAGTAAAAAACTTTTTTTTCCCTCGCATTACAGTTTACACATTGAAAAAAATGTTTCTGAGTCCATCAAGAAACTTTTTCCCTTTTAAGAACTACAAATGTGCAGGTGCAAACCAGCCATGAAGCGGAAAAAAAAAAAAAAAGAAACCATCAGGAGAAATTTAACAATTGTGATATTTCTCAACAAAGAAAAAAGGAAAAGAAACATGCATTGTGAAAAATATTAGATTAAGTTCCGTGAATTGAATATATATTTATTTACTTAGTCTTCTCATATCAATATCGTTAGAAATCGTGAAGGAATCACTACTAGAAAATCATGATTTAGCAACGCCAGCTAGCAACGAACAAAACAATCCGTTGCTAAATAAGTAATTAGCGACGGGATTAGCGACGTAAGACAAAATCGTCCCATTGCTTATGGAGTTTCAGTGCTAGCAACAGATATTAGAGACGGATAATAAATCCGTTGCTAAAATAAATATTTAGTGACATAATTCAGTGATGGATAATAAACTGTTACTAAAGATAAATGTTAGCATCATATGTAGAGACAGATTGAAGGACCTGTTGCTAAAATGGGTATTTATGATTGCTGTTTTTAAATTTAAAATGGGTATTTTGTACTGTTATCATTTAATTATTATTATGTGTTTTTTTTACTTTTTTTATTTAATTATTTTAATTAATATTATTTATATATATTTATTTTAATAATTGTATTGTAATTAACTATTAAAAGTGATGAAATAAATTATATGTATAAAAACTTATATCATTTGTTACCTAAATGATTAGGCAGAAAACAAACACAACGTGTTTACTCTTTTATCCATTATTTAATTAAAGTTATAGTATTAAATATTTAAATATTTATGTATAACAATAACTGCACTAGATTTATAATAAAATATTAATAAATATTCGGAAAGATGTATAATTTAAAGAAAAAATGTCCAAACCCCAAACAACAGCGGAAGCAAAATCCACAGCCGAAGCCCTAATTTTTACGGAGGATTCTCTCGCTGCAAAATCCACAGCCGAAGCCCTAATTTTTACAGAGGATTATCTCAATTGAGTCGATGTCCAAGTCCTCATTTTCCAATTGTGAAGTTTTTGTACTGAGTGTTCGGAAGAGGTAAGGAACCCAATTAGTTTATGTATGTGATTGTAGTTTATAATGTATTGCCAGGGAGATCGATATGTCGAGAGTGGTCCAGTCGAAAAATGATTTCTGCAGCAAATATGTAATTTCAAGGTAAATTTCATTCTTAAGTTTTCCTCTATATTTCTCTTTCTTTTTAAAAGGTTTTCTCTTCAGTGGAAATGAACGAGTTTTTCTCCAAATCCCTAATGTGAATGTAAATTTCAGTTCTTAATTTTTTTTCGGATATTTCTCCATAGTTCTCTGTCAAGTACGATTTTTGAGTTATCTTATGAAAACGCTAGCACTTGTCCGGTTGCCCTTTCGAATCTTCATTGATCTTGAACTTCTAATATTTCAAAAGAACAATTTTTGCAGGGATCTGGTTAATTTATGATTTTTTCCTGTGCTTATCCGATATGTTTTGAATTATTTCTTTCGCTCGTGGGTGCATATAATATATTCTTTAAATTGTTTTGCTTTTGGTAAATTAATGAATTGGCGAATGTTATTTGAATTTTCATTCGATTGTCTTTTGAACATGATAATGGATTTGTTTGTTTATGTGTTTTTTTGCTAGAAAATTTGGATGTTTATAGGTTTTGTTATTGTCTTTCGATATGTTTCCTTCCAATTATTTGAGTAGAAATAAAAGTTCCGGTATTTGTTCTCTTACTTATTTGAGATGGTTAGGTGTTGTAGCTATTTTGTTTGCGTGTCAATTATCTCAAGTGTTGTTCAGAGGTGCAAAATTTATTTATGAACTTGAATTTGATTAATCCTCTTGAAATCTGATTAGATATGTATAAAATAATTTGTTTGTGATGACTCATGGCTTTCATCCGTTAACTTTTTGATGACTTGTAGCATGATGCGGGAAATTGAAATAAATTCACAAACATAATCTAATGGATGGGTAAACCAACCCAATTTTTTCTCCATTAACGAGGAAAGCATTAGGATGCTTGATGGAAACAATGTTCAGAGAGTATGTTCTGTGCTCAATTGATTTCTCATCATCTCTTATCCTCTGTTTATGTTATCTTTTATGCTTGCAAAAATGATATCAAGGCAGTCTGCTATTTTTACTATTAAAAATACTTATCCACAATAATGATTTTTCAGGAAACCAAATTGAGTTGTCAATAGAGGAGAGGGGAAGATCATAAGAGGTGTAGTACTAGAACTCCAAATTCTGTACATGTGTAATGGTAAACATGTTTGGTGAGGCTTTCCCAAGTTAGAGAAAAAATTGAATTGATAATTTCTTATCTTTTGACTTTTAAAGAGAATGGTGTGAGGATAACATAGTAAATTGAGTATATTTGCTTCTATTTATTTTACATACATGTTTTAGCTAGATGTCAGTATAGAGATTCAAATTAGATTTCATTCACTGCTCATTTTCTCAATTTGTTTTCTTGTCTCTTTAACAGTTGTTTTTCTTGATGATGTTGTGAAGCTCAAGTGCTACATTTAAAGGTAAATGTTTTACCTTACTATTTATTAGGATCAAAGTTGTCTTTTTTATTTTAAAGTCAATATTTTGATTTGATTTACTATTCAATTCGAAAATTTGTTTTGTTATCTCCTTGACAATTGTTTATGTTGCTACATTTGCAGGGAAAAGTTGTATCAGGTATGAAATATTCACTTTCTTACACAATTTGTTTTATTAGGACTTTAAGTTGTCTTTTTTAGCTTGGCGTCAATATTTAGCTAATCACATTTATCTTGTCTTGGACTACTTTTGTGTACTATGCAGCTAGTATTCAGGATGTCATCTACGTGGTACAAGTACATCACAAGCATATGTCGATTGGAGAGACTAGAGAGACGGTGTGTGTTGCACTTATAGAACAGGATTGATGTATTCTAAATTTTGACAGTGTTTCAATCTTGCTTTCAAAACAGTATTGGTACAGTTTGTAATACAAATTTGTAACATTGTATGCTGAATTTTTATATATAATTGTTATTTTTGGTATACAATATATATTAAATAGGTATCAAAATAAAAATAAATATATACATTTTTTTAATTGTTAAAATATTTTTTGCGACGGATTTAGATACGATTCAATCCCTATCTAAAGTAGCGACGGATTTGGTGATGGGTCATTCAGTTTCTACATTATCAACGGATCTGGTCATTCCGTTTCTACATTATCAACGGATCTGGCGACGAGTCATTCTATTGCTATAGTAGTGACGGTATCCGGCAACGGCTTATTCTGTTGCTAAAATGTAGCGACGGATTTGCGCACGTCGTCGCCAAATTTAGCGACGCGCCTTTTAGCGACAGCGTTAGAGACGATCATTATCTGTTGCTAAATCTTGATTAGTGACGGATTTTTACTTCTTAGCAACGAATTCGTCCGTTGCCAAATCATGATTTTCTAGTAGTGAATACCACCTACCCCATTCAAGACAAGTGATTGAAGATCCCTATTTTATTTCACAACTTCTAATTGTAACATGGCTTATTAGATTGTGGAAATTAAAGGAAGAAACATTCACGACACACAAAAGAAAAAAAAAAAAGAAAAAAAAACCAAGAATTACAAGTTACAACGAAGAAAAGTAAAGGAGGTCCACAAAGAAGCATAACATATTCGTAATCTGCATTGTCGCATTTTTTTCAATATTAAAATATAAAATATAGTTCATTTTACAATATTTCTGTTTTCATCTATACATATTTTATTGTAGGTGGATATTACAAAGAAAAATACTACTTCCGAGGCAATGATATGAATTTACATAAGCAATAGAACTATAAATACCAAATATACCTTCACAACTTGTGTAAAAAATACTTGGTTAGAATCTTCAACAAATTATACAACAAATAAAATTATTACATAAGAATTTAGAAAGAGGAAACATATTACTGATAGAACAAGCACATTGTGTTGCAAATTTTATTTATTAAAATATATATTTTTTTAATAGAAATTAAAAAATGTTTTTAGGCACCTATTTGATCAAATAGGTGTAACAATATAAAAAGGTATGGCCACACCTTTTAATTTCCTAAGGGTTGTGTTCATTACTCACAACCATTGAAAACTTATATATAGAAACTCCACATGTTTGATTCAACAACATAAAAAATCAATTCAATTCCATAATTTTGTTCTATGGAATTCTTCTTTCTTTAGTCCGGAAATATTATTCGTAGAATATTTTCTTCCGTATTCGATTCGAGAGTTTGAGACACAAAGTAAAGTTCGTTGTACTCGGGATTTTGAGTGCTCATATGCCGAGTTAGCCGTTGTATCTTGGGAGACGATGGTCAAATAACCGTAAGCACCGTAGCGGGGCAATATCGTCTTAAGGAAAGAGTTTTCTCGCCTCGGCTAATCTTTTCGTATTTTCACCAATTAATTTGTTCGATCATTTTACTAAATTCACTACCCGTTTTACATATACCGGGAACAACACATTGATCATGTAACGAAGTAATTCATTCCAAAGCCAAACCAAATCTCTATAGCAACAACATAAATAACTAAAAATTAAAAAAATGAAACCTCATGTCAATATCTTCTTAACCGCAAAACTAATACCTTTTTTCTTTTTTATGGTTATCATAGTAAAAATGAACAGTTTTGAAAAATCTACTGGTCGCCAAGGGTAATAACATGAAACCTGAATAAAAGGGCTATATGAACTTATTCAACTTACGGAAATAGCTTAAAAGTTTTGATCTTTGAGCAAGAAAAATAACAATATTCTAAAAAAAAAAAAGAAAAAAAAAAACAGGAATTACAATATTTTCACATCAAAACGTAGTGTCTTTTCTAGGCGTCGATCAACAGTTCAATTTTATTTTAATTCACAGTAAATTTCATATTAAAATCTTTCAGACAATACAAATTTTATCTAAACATTATTAGTTACTTCACACAGAATACTACCTTCAAAATCATGATACTGATTGCCCCAAACATTCATTAAAAATGTAGGCTCAAATCAGAAATCTATTATTAAATATGAAATAATCTACAAAAAGTAAATAATACAGAGATGAGTAAATAAACCAAAGTCACCACCGCCGATGGAGAAAGAATATTTGCTTACGGGGTCTCGCCGGTGCAGGTTTCAAGAACAAAAAAAAACACCGTAGAGAAACACCGTTATAAATGTGTGTATATATATATATATATATATATATATATATATGAAACACGTTGATTTTCACAATGTGTTTTTAACTCTCTTATTTTCAAACTAAATTTTAGCTATGGTTAAGTATAATGCTTAGTGGGCTAAGTATAATACTTAGTGGGCTAAGTAGTGCTTAGTGAGTTAAATTATTGATATTATCTTAACTACAAAACTAGCCCACTAACCCATGTTCTTGAGTGCTTTTGTAGTCGGTTTTCTTGCAGATCATGGGCTGAGGAGTGGATGCTTGGAATGTCTATAAATACCGGCTTCAAGACTCAAGGAAGATCAAGGATTCTAAGAAACAAAAACCGAGAGCTGAAAAAAATACATGAGAGTTTTTATGTGTTTTTAGAATCTGTTGTACGTACTCCTCATGAATACATTCTTTGAAATCTAAATTTTTTAGTATATATTTTTTGTTTCTAGATTTGGTTGTAAGAATGATCAAGCTAGTGATTCATTCATAAGGAAGAAGTTCTTGTACTTCTTCTCTTTGTATTCTTGTAATACTGTTTTAATATAAGTTTTACGTCCTTTAAAGGGCAAGTTCACAAGTTTTACTTGTGAATATTTTTAAATCTGAGTATTGTTTTTATATTTCCGCTGCATGTTTATACAAGTGTCATAACACTTAATATAACACCTCTGTATTAAACGAATTCAGGACCATAAATTATTTCAATTGGCATCAAGAGCCAACACCTGACGTATACTAAGTGTTTGTTCCTATTTTTTTTCAGAAACGAATTCGTGATGACTCAGATGACTGCTTCTATGCGACCTCTTGTACTTGATGGCACAAACTACACCTACTGAAAAGTCAAGATGAGGGCATACATCAAAGCCATTGTTGAGAGAGCCCGGAGATCTATTCTTACTGGATTGAAGCCACCAACTATAATAGATGCGGATGGGGATGTAACACCCCCTTTATATCGGGCGATAAATCGAACCGGTTTATCGGAATTCTATATACTTAGCGGAAGCAAAGGATCTCTTTGTAATTTTTAAAACTTTGGAATGGGGCGAAAATGCAATTATCAAAAATATTTTCTTTTGGGTATTGAAAACTTTGCACTTTCGAAAAAAAACTTTTCTTAGGTTACTTTAGCCGAATAAAGATTTCGTTTGGAAACAAGTTTCGAGGGGAGATTTTTCGTTCGAGTGCTACAGTATCACTATCGGTTTTCGGTTCGAGAAGAAATCAGAGTTTAGAAAGGTTATTTTGGTGAATAGTTCGAAAATCACTAATGGAGGCATGAAAATAGCAAAATTACAAAACAGAATATATTATAATAGGAGTTAAGTACGATTCATACCGGAAATGAGTTCAAAAGGTACGAAAAGAAAATGTTACGGTTTAATATTACATCACCAAAAGAAACCCAAAATATAGTGCATCGTTCATAGGTCCTCGTACAACTTCCAACCAAAAACCCGGGCAAGACCTCGATCCGCTACTCGACCCATCCCGGTTGAGGATTACTAGCACTACTGCCTGCAATTAATAAAAGACATCTATATGAGCTATAAAGCTCAGGAAGAAATCCGATGAAATATCGAACTTTGAAAAATACGTTATACATAATATATAATATTATATACCCATTCTTACCCACGTTCCGTATAATAACACAAGACAATCGGTCAAATCACATAACCCACGAAAACACGTCATTCAAACAAAATCACGTACTTATGCAAAATGACTAAAATGCCCTTTTTGTAAAAATCATAAAAAACACACCTCGTTTTATCGGATCCGTGAAAGATTAATTTCTGTATCCGAGTAATAAACCTGTTACGAGCCCGTTTTCACTAAGTGGAATCAAACCACAACACACATCATCCTAGTTGGATACCGGCCCACTATATCCGAGTTGTTTATTACCCGATATTCCATTAATCTTTCAATTTAAAAACCTTTTTATGCAACTTTTCGAAATTATGCTTATGACCCACACATACACATCACAAATGTCAATCAAGTGCCACAAAATCACACAAATATCACAATTTACCACATAATTATAATTTGGGCAAAAATCCCCAAATTCTCACACATAAATACACAACCACACACGACACACATCACATGCACAATCAGCACACACACACTCACACATATTCAGCACACACACATGCAACCACACATTAAAACATCACCATTTAATATGAAGCGATGCATGTAAAGTAAGTACCACTTTTTCACCTTTTATTTAATGAACTTATTACCACACTTAGGTAATAATCCATTCTCATAAATTCCAACACTAGTAACCACATCTTTGCAGCCACTTAAAGGTATAAAATCTCAAATCTCATCACTCATAGTTATTAAATTAAGGACATGAAAGTAAAGGCACAAAACATAATAAATGACATGCAAAATGTCTTAATTTCGAAATAATAGCAAACTAATTCCAAAAATTCCCAATTTAAATCCTAGAACTCCTAAGTTACCCAAATTCCAGATTCTGAAATTTATTTTTAGTTTTCACAAAGTTTCGAATTTTCTTGAAATTAAAACTAGAAATTTCCCTTTTTCTTTTAAAAGTCAAAAACTCTAATATAACTTTAATTACTTGGAAAACTTTGTAAATAAAACTTTTTACCATTTAATACTCGCTGGAAAAACAGATCCAAACTTGAGAAGTGAGAGATTTTTCGGAAATTGCAGTTTTGACCCCAAAGTTTCAAGATTTACACATGCAACCACACTAGAAGTTAAAAATCCATTTTTTCATGAAAAACCCTTAACAAATCTGAAATTCTATTTTATTAGATGCAGAAATCGAAGTTGAAAAGTCACTTTATGCAGAAATTTCGGAAATTACATATTTTACCCCAAAATCACTAGATCTTCACATGCAATACCACTAAAAGTTCAAAAACCACTTTTTCTTACAAAACTTCCTTAAATCCGAAATTTTTGTTCAATAAATGCTGGAAAACAGTTTTGAAAACACATGTAGGACTGACTTCTCAAAAATTACAGATTCGGCCCAAAACTTTTGAAGATCTACACATGCAACCCCATAAAAGTTAAAATTTCATTTTTCTTGAAAACCCCTTTTTGAAATCTGAAATTTTTAATTCTTTTGGCCAATAAAAGCTGCATCTACCCACTACCAACATAGATGATGCATGCAAGAACAAGAAATCAACATTAAACCCATATTTTCCATTTTTTCCCAAAAAGCCCTAAATTTTCGAAATCACTCCCAATCTTTTAAATTTTTTTTTTTGAAAACCATTTCAATACTATTGATGCCATTTAATTGCAGCAAGAAATCGAAATTTCTTACCTTAAAATCGAAGAAAGAAAACAATCGAAGGAAGAGAGGCTTTCAAGCACCGAAATCCAACCAAGCTACCTTGATTGTAAAAGAAATGGTGTGAGCTTCAAGGAGGGATGAGTTGTTATCTCCCGTAAGGAGGCAAGTGGTTTTGATGGTATTTTTGGAGTAGTCTATGGCAAGAGTTAAATAGGGAACCTTCATCTTATTTTTGGGATTTTCTTTGAAAATGGGAGGTGAGGTGGAGGAAGGAGAGGGCCGATGGTGGTGGTGATGGCTTCGGTGGAGAGAGGAGGAGAAGACAAGTATTGGTTGAGGTGTTGGAAGAAGAAAGAAGAAGGGTGTCTCTTCATCTTACTAAGGAGAGTGGAGTGTAGGATTAGTGAAAATGATTAGGGGGGTGCCAAGTGTAAAGGCATGCATGCTTATTACTAATTATTTTATTAATATAATTACAACTTGCATAAACACCACACACACACACAATTCGGACACACACACACGCGCATGTATACCATATAAATGTAAATATACTCAAATATAAAATGCAAGCATTAGTATGCATATATGTATATACGTATGCATGTAAGTATGTGTATGTATGTACGTGTATACATATACAATCATAATGTAATTCACATAAGTCACGTAATTCACGAAATTCTTAGAATTTCAATTTTCGAAGATTTAAATCATATAAATCACACATATAATAACGCACGTAATTATTCACGTAAGTCACATAATTAAATTCACGTAATGCATATAATTAATACCATGCAATAATATTACCTAAGGGTTCTCGAGTTAGAAATATTAGTCTCGGGTTTTAGGGTTTTCGGGTTTTGGAAAGGTGGGGTGTTACAGGGGATGTATTTCCAACACCAGAATTACGGTGGACAGCAGACGATCTATCAAATGCCAATCAAAACTCAAAAGCGTTAAATGCAATTTTTAATTCAGTTGATTTAACAATGTTTAAATTGATCTCAGTGTGCACTTCTGCAAAGAATGCATGGGAGGTTCTTCAGTTACATTGTGAAGGTTCAGATAGTGTCAGAAGAACTAAACTCAGATTATTCTCTTCCAAATTTGAGAGACTGAGGATGGAAGAAACTGAAACAATTTCTCAATACAATGAGAAATTGATTGACTTAGCTAATGAATTTCAATCCTTAGGTGGTCCTTTGAGTAATGAGACACTGGTGAATAAGGTACTGAGAACTCTTCCAGAAAGATTCAGCATGACTGTTACTGCAATCGAGGAGGCCAAAGATACATCGTCTCTACGTCTGGATGAATTAATTGGTAGCTTAAAGTCTAGAGAGATGAACTTTGAAGATCAGAAAAAGGAGAAAGGTAAGGCCATCTCAAATGCACTCCAGGCAGAACTAGAAAATGAAGAAGTTGCTACGGAATATGATGATGATGCAGAGGAATGTCTCAACAATGTGGCATTTCGGATTCAGAAATTCAATAGGGCATACAGACGAAGTGGAATCAAGCCCAGACAGTTATTTCCAGATGGCTCTCCACAAAATCGACAAATTCAGCCCCAGAACAGATCTATTCCACAGAGAACATTTCCTCAAACATCCTCTCAAAACACTTTAAAAAATTCTCCATTTATTCGTTCAAATTCTGAACCACCTAACTTGGATCATATTAAATGCAGGGCTTGTTCAGGATTTGGACATTATGCTAATGAATGTGCAAATACCTTGAGAAGAAGAGGAATGAGCCTGATTTGTGCTGTCAGTGATGAGGAGGAAGAGCAACCTGAACAGACAGAGGAGCAGCAACCCACTAAACATGCTCTTTCTGTCAGATATATCACTGAAAATTGTCCTGAAACAGAATCATAGGGAGTTTCTCTAGATGCTGCAACACTTTCTGAAACACTTTCAGTAACTGAAATTTCTGAGTTAGATAATAGTCATTATACATGTTTGAACTCTATTTCTTTGAATGCTGCAGAATACAGTAAAGAAGCAGTGGGAGATGAGGAAGAAATGTATAAGAAATTGTTCAGCGACTTGGAGAAGAAGACTCATGCTCTAGATGCAGCCAACAAGGAAAATTCTTCCGTTAAAGAAACAATCACTCATTTGGAGGTTGGAATCACCAAGAAGGATCTTGAACTGACAAAAGTGAAAGATGAACTCAAAGAAGCAACTCTAGCAATCAAGAGGATGAATACCGGCACAACTAAACTTGAAGAGATTGTGTCACTGGAGAAGTACAACAAAAATGAAGGTCTAGGGTTCAAAAAACAAGTGAAGAAACACAAGCCAGTAAAGAAGAAGGAAATTGTCTTTGTAAAAGAGAAGGGTTCAAATGGAAAAGAATGCAGAAATTCCACAATCACCACTCCAGAGTCCAGAATAAGGAGAGACATTTGTCATTACTGTTTCTCACCAGGACATATCCGTCCATTTTGTGAGAAACTAAGTAGTGACAAAGTGTAGTACAAAATGAGTTGCATCACTCCAGGGAACACCTCCAAGAAAAATGTAGAGTTTACCAAAAATGAGTGTAGAATATGGACTCCCAAAGGTAAACTTATGTGCAAAGTAGTATACACTTCTTTAAATGCTAACATTTCAGGTTCATGGTACTTTGATAGTGGATGCTCTAGGAACATGACTGGAACTAAAGAGTTTCTATCAAACTACCATACACTCAATGGTGGACGTGTAACCTATGGAGGAGGAGCTAAAGACAAAGTGGTTGGACGTGGAACACTCAATATTGAGGGACTTCCAAAACTTTCAAATGTCTTACATGTTGAAGGATTGGGGTCAAATCTCATCAGTATTAGTCAATTGTGTGATGATGATCTACGTGTTCAATTTGATAAGTACTCTTGTTCTGTGTTTGATAATCAAAATTATTGTGTGCTGACAGGTTCCAGGTCAATGGATAATTGTTATCAAACAGGTGACATTATCTCATGCAACAGCTCAAGAGTAAGTGAAGTAGAGCTGTGGCACCAGAAACTAGGGCACACAAACTTCAAAAATCTGAAGCTGCTCAACAAGTACAATGCCATAAGAGGAATTCCAGATCTCAAGATCAAGGACACCCCTATATGCGGAATGTGCCAGAAGGGGAAGCAAACTAGAGTGCCACACAAAGTGTTACAACACGTTGGGACCACCATTTGTTTTGAACTTGTACATATGGACCTTATGGGTCCTGTAGAGGTAGAAAGTCTAGGTGGTAAAAAATATGTATTTGTGTGTGTTGATGATTTTTCGAGATATACTTGGGTGTATTTTTTAAGAGAAAAATCTAATACTTTTGAAGTTTTCAGAAATTTGTGTAGGTTTGTTAGAACTCAATTTCAAGTATCTATTCGAAGAATAAGGTCTGATCATGGAAAAAAAAATTGAGAATGCTTTATTTCTTACTTTTTGTAATAAAATGGCATAAAGCATGAATTTTCTGCTCCAAAAACTCCTCAGCAAAATGGTATTGCTGAAAGCAAAAAGAGAACTATCCAGGAGATGGTTAGGGTAATGATGAGTGCAAAAAATCTGTCTAAAAGATTTTGGGCTGAGGCTGTCAACACAGCCTATCACATCTCAAATCGTGTGTATCTAAGATTAGGGTCTATGATGACTTCATATGAAATTCTTTATGGTAAGAAACCTAATCTAGAATACATGCATGTGTTTGGATGTGCTTGCTTTGTCCTAAATGATAGAGATCATCTAGCTAAATTTGATTCAAAAAGTGATTTGAGTTTATTTGTGGGATACTCTAATAACAGTCATGCATATAGAGTATATAACTTAAGAACTCGGACCATAATTGAATCTGTAAATGTGGTATTTGATGATTTTGCTGATCTCCGCAGTAAAACAGCTGAAGATGAAGTTGATGACCTGATTGCTGAAGGAGAAACAACCGGAGGAGACACTACTGCCACAGGTGCTCCAGATATAAACAGTCCAGTGTCAAGAGAAGAGGGTGTTGAGCCAAGTGTTACCATATTTGACTCAATACTTCCTACGGAGAACACAAAAGTTGAAACACAACCAACTCATGATGTCTGCAGAAAAGAACCATCAAGTAGAATCCAGAAAAATCACCCCTCTACTCAAGTTGTGGGAGATATCTTTGATGGGATAAGGACCAGAAGAAAAGAGAGGGTGAATTACAGAGATATGGTAAGATTTGCAAATTTATCTTCTGAATGTGCACTAACTGGAACTACTTGCTTTGTATCTTCAGTCGAACCAAAGAATATCGCAGAAGCACTGAAGGATGAGTTTTGGATCAATGCAATGCATGAAGAACTGAATCAGTTCATCAGGAATGATGTTTGTTACTTAGTTCCTAGACCAAGTCATGTTAATGTGATAGGAACTAAGTGGATTTTCAAAAACAAAACTGATGAAAAAGGTACAGTTGTTAGAAATAAGGCTAGGTTAGTAGCACAAGATTACACTCAGATAGAAGGTATATATGGTGATTAGACCTTTGCTCGTGTAGCTAGAACATAATCTATTAGGTTACTTCTTGCTATAGCCTGTTTTCTTAAAATCAAATTGTATCAAATGGATATCAAAAGTGCATTTCTAAATGGTGTATTAAATGAAGAAGCATATGTAGAGCAGCCCAAGGGTTTTGAAGATTCTGCCAAGCCTAACCATGTAGTCAAGCTTAAGAAAGCTTTGTATGGTCTTAAACAAGCTCCTAGAGCTTGGTATCAAAGACTCACTGACTTCTTACTTGAAATACAGTTTATTAGAGGAGAGGAAGACATAACTCTATTTATTAGAAGAACAAATAACCATATCATTATTGTACAGATATATGTTGATGATATTGTTTTTGGTTCTACTTATGCTAACTTATTACAGTCTTTTGTAGATTCTATGTCTTGCACTTTTGAAATGAGCATGGTAGGAGAGTTGAATTACTTCCTAGGACTCCAAATTAAACAGACAGGTGAAAGAATTTTTGTAAATCAAAAGATCAATCTGGTCAAAAGGTTTGAGTTGGAGTCAGCCAAGCACATGAAAACTCCAATGGGATCAAGTTAAAAACTGTCCAAGGACGATGTTGCTGAGGATGTTGACAGCACCCTATACAAAAGCATGATTGGAAGTCTTCTGTATCTAACTGCAAGCAGACCTGACATTATGTTTAGTGTTTGTGTGTGTGCCAGGTACCAAGCTAATCCCAAAGTCACTCATCTAAAAGCTGTGAAGAAGATTATTAGGTATGTTGCAGGTACAGTAGACCTAGGTATTCAGTTTTTCAAAGACATTAATACTAATTTGATAGGTTTTAGTGATTCTGATTGGGCTGGGGATATTAGTGTCAGAAAAAACACATCAGGTGCATGTTTCTTTTTGGGGAATAATCTGGTTTCATGGTTTAGTAGAAAACAAAATTGTGTATCACTTTCAACAGCTGAATCAGAATATGTAGCTGCTGGAGGATGTTGTGGCCAACTAATTTGGATGAAACAAATGTTGGGAGATTACGGGTTAACCAGTGACACCTTGACCATATATTGTGATAATTCAAGTGCTATTGATATTTCAAAAAATCCTGTTCAACACTCACGAACTAAACACATAGATATTAAACATCATTTTATTCGTGATATAGTTGAGAAAAATATAGTGTGCTTAAAGTACATTCCTACAGAAGATCAACTGGCTGACATCTTTACAAAGGCATTAGATTATGAGGGGTTCTCTAAACTTAGAAAATCTCTCGGGATGTGTACTCAATAAACATGTCCTGAAACATGTTGCAGCACCTCATCAAACATCTTAAGCTGCAACATACTTTACTGAAGCTTAGCTTCCTTGAATAATGGCTTCACTGTGATATATTATTCTCTAAATAAGTAACTGGAAGTCTTTCACCTTGAAACGTGATCATGCTTCATGTAAACATTCTGAGAACAATCATAATCACATAAGCCAAACTCCTCTATCTTGAATAGTCATATCTTAGTAACTGAAGAACTTTCAAACTGAACACTTGATCATGTTCCACGTGAAATGTCTGACTTGAAAATAAGAGTTTATTAAAACAATAAATAAATAAATAAATAAAATATCTATGCCTGTTAGCCATTTTTTTCTCACACTATTAATCATTAAAATATATGTTTATTATTTATGTGTAAATTATTATTATTATTATTATTATTATTATTATTATTATTATTATTATTATTATTATTATTATTATTATTATTATTATTATTATTATTATTATTATTATTATTATTATTATTATTATTATTATTATTATTATTATTATTATTATTATTATTATTATTATTATTATTATTATTATTATTATTATTATTATTATTATTATTATTGTTGTTGTTGTTGTTATTATTATTATTATTATTATTATTATTATTATTATTATTGTTGTTGTTGTTATTATTATTATTATTATTATTATTATTATTATTATTGTTGTTGTTGTTGTTATTATTGTTGTTGTTGCTGTTATTAACCCTAAAAAATCATAAGCACAAGAAGCAATTCAATTTTTTCTTTCTCTCTACTGTACCATGGCATCTTCTCCTAGAAATCCTCTTCCGGCCGTTGATGATGTGCACAACGATGCTGCAGCACCTGAACCAGCAGACCCTAATCTAGCCATCATCGTTCATCCTGTCAACCTTGAAGCCATGCTGATCAGGTTCATTGAGCCTGGCGACGAGCTGAATCCGATTGACCCAGACATTTTCCAGAACCAAGGTCCCTCTTCCACTGGAGAAAGGTTTTCTACTCGCCGGTCTAAGCGCATGAATCCCTTCCCAGATCTGAATGCTACTGGGTCACAACGCCGGAGGGGAGCAAACTCTCCCAGCAGAGGCGGAAGAGGTGGAAGAAGAGGCGGCAGAGGCGGTCGTACTCCAGTTAGACCAAACCCACCAAGAGGTCTCCATTTGGTTGATGAAGAAACAGATGATGAAGAAGGAGATCCTACCTTTGCAGAACCAGAAGCCCAAGCTCTCTCCTCAAGCTCCACTGAGTCATCTTCCAAAGACTCGACTCCACCAGCATCAACTCAGGGGGAGACACTTCAGCCTAACATGGCAGCAGTCTCTTCTCAACATCCTGCTTCCGAAGATGTTGCTGCACATGTTCCTGAAAATGCTGCTGCACCTACTATCTCAGACAATGCCCCTCAGAGTGCTGTTGAGGATGCTGCTCCTTACCAAGATGAGGAAATGCCAGACTTTTCTGGGATGTCCTCTGCTGAGCATGTAGATATCCCCACTGTTGATGCCCAGGACTTTGCCACCACAGAAGAAACCTCACTTCCTACACCCTCAGCTCCAAATGAAGATCCTCTGGAAACCCTGGCAGAGGCAGCTATTCAAGTGGATGCACCACCTTCCCAGGTTGAAGAGGAAGAGAAAAGTGATAACAGCTGGGAAGTACCTCTTGCCTCTTTCCGCAAAAATCTGCCATCCTCGGAGTCAGACAGTGACTCTTCTGAGGATTCATCCCAGATGGAAGAACATGCTGCTCCACCTGTTGCATCACCTGAGCCAGCATACACCCCAGATGAGCTTGAAGACTCAGAAGAAGAGGAACCCTCAGAGGATGAAGAGCTAGACTTGGATGGGAAGGATCTGTCAACTCCTTTTGAGGTAAACAATGCTTTCAGTCCCACTTTTTATTTTGAATCTGATTCAAACATGGATCCTCAAATCATGAATTGCCAGTTTATTAAGGAAAAGAAAATATCTAAGGATGAGTTTGATAGACATAGGATCACTGCTTTTCTTGATCAAAGAAAAATCCTTAATCTAGTTGAGATTGCATGTCCTTATGATCTCTCTGTTGTGAAGGATGTTTTATGTCAATTTACAAACCTCTTTTTTGAAGAAAAAATCTCCAAACTTTGGAAAAGTTTTTGTGCGAAACTCTATTTTCTCCCAAAATTATCAATTCTCACTTACAAACTCCTACTGTGATTGATGAAGATAATTATGGTGATTTTACTGAGGTTTGTAAAACTCTTTCTGGAAATCGTCTAAAATCTTGGTCTGCTCACCCCAAAAAATTTAAAGTTTCTCAACTTATTGCATTTTACTCTATCTCGTTCAGACTCACAGTGATGAATTGGATTCCATCAAAAAATGTCTCTGTGATTACTAAACCTCATGCAGTACTCATGTACAAATTGGGGGTGGGGTTACCTGTTGATTTTGGCAAACTTTTCTTCAACAACATTGGTAATCTTGCCCAGAAAATTTCTTCCTCTACTCATCTTCCCTATCCTTCTCTCATCTACTCCATTCTGCTTTCTCAAAATTTGGGCCAAGATAAATCAGAATATCTTCACACTCCACTTGGCATGATAACTGTCTCTCCAAATTTTCTCAAAGCTCCTCATGTCCAAGATCTTCCCTGGAATGGAGATAATTTTCTCCCAACTGAATCAGGTCAAAATAATCTTGGTACTGAAGGTGTTGCTCCTCATGTTGACAACACCCCTGACATCCTTGTTTCTGTTCCTCGAGATCTTTTGTTAAGATAGCTTACTCACTCCCTAGCTCAGATCACCTATCATCAGTCCATGGTGGAGATGCTCCAGAAAGCTCTTTCTGATCAAAAAGGGGGAGAACAAGCTAGTCATGGAGTTGAAGCACGGACTTCTCATCCTTTGGATGCCAGAGGCAGAGAGCATGGAGTTAATGAAGAAGAAGAAAAGAATGAGGGTGAAGCTGAAGGAGCAGAGGAAAGCAGTGGGTCCAGTGCTAGTGATGGAGGAACAACAACTGATACTGAGGAGACTTTGGATATTCTGCTTTAAAGTTATAGTTATTTTTATGAACAATATTTGTTTTGTTTAGTTTTTTTCTTTTTCCCTTTGAACTTTTATGTTAGGATTGCACTTTTGTTGATTTATGTTTGTTGAATTGTGTTGGACTATCTTTGCTGAATTTGGTTTTTGAATTGATCTTTCAATATTTTTTATTTGCTATGTTGGTTGTCAAATTCAGGGGGAGTTCAAGCAATGACTCGGGGGGAGTTAAGCTAAAATTTAGTTTTGATCAGAAAATTAAAAAATGGGGATTTTGAAACACGTTGATTTTCACAATGTGTTTTTAACTCTCTTATTTTCAAACTAAATTTTAGTTATGGTTAAGTATAATGCTTAATGGGCTAATTATAATACTTAGTGGGCTAAGTAGTGCTTAGTGGGTTAGATTGTGGATATTATCTTAACTACTAAACTAACCCACTAACCCATGTTCTTGAGTGCTCTTGTAGTCGGTTTTCTTGCAGATCATGGCCTGAGGAGTGGATGCTTGGAATGTCTATAAATACCGGCTTCAAGACTCAAGGAAGTTCAAGGATTCTAAGAAACAAAAACCGAGAGCTGAAAAGAATACATGAGAGTTTTTATGTGTTTTTAGAATCTGTTGTACGTGCTCCTCATGAGTACATTCTTTGAAATCCAGTTTTTTTAATATATTTTTTGTTTCTAGATTTGGCTGTAAGAATGATCAAGCTAATGATTCATTCATAAGGAAGAAGTTCTTGTACTTCTTCTCTTTGTATTCTTGTAATACTGAATACTGTTTTAATATAAGTTTTACGTCCTGTAAAGGGCAAGTTCACAAGTTTTACTTGTGAACATTTTTAAATCTGAGTATTGTTTTTATATTTCCGCTGCATGTTTATACAAGTTCATACACTTAATATAACCTC